>JAQFZW010000359.1:0-68005 GCA_034687055.1 Heteromurus nitidus
TTTCAAGATCAAAATATATTTGCAATGTCTCTGGGATTCAATTTAGTATTGAAAATATTTTCCCGATGGTCGATAATATTGCGCAGTCCCGTGCGCGAAATTTTCTGACTCAAAATCCGGAAATTCGAGCGTTTTTTGGAGCATTTTTCCACGCTTCCCGATCTTCCCCGCTCCCCGAGCAAATTTCGAAATTTCCGGACTCAAACCCCGGATTTTTAAACGATTTTTGGAGCATTTTTTAGTAATTTTTCAAACCAATTTCGAGATTTTTGGACAAAAAGTCTGGGAATCCGGTAAGTTTAAACGATTTTTGGAGCTTTTTTTAAAAGTAATTTTCAAACAAATTTCGAGATTTTTTGACAAAAAATCCGGGAATCCGGTAAGTTTAAACGATTTTTCGAGCATTTTTTCAATGCTTCCCGATTATCGAGTACTTTTAAATAATTTTTGAATAAATTTCGAGATTTTCGGACAAAAAATCTAGGGATCTTTTGCCGTAACTTTTCGCATAACTTACAGTACTAGATTTACTTCAAATCCGCCATGATTACGCCTGCAATACGCAGGTGTAATCATCATATTCTTGGATAGAAATAATGTTTCGTACACATTGTTTTGAAAATGAACTTTTAATTTGGAATTTGAAATCGTAATAATGTCGATAAAGAACTGTATAAATCGACAGCAGTGTTGATAGACTCTTTGGATGAGTTTAAGTAGCGGGATTTCGTGTTTTAACAATTTTGACTTGTGGTCAATCTTAATTTGTCAGGCTGGACATCAAATTTCCAGGGGGGACATGAATATTCGAGGGGGGACATTGTCCCCCCTGTCCCTCCTGTTGCTGCGCTACTGCATTCGCTTTACATAAAAACCGACCAGCTCAATGAATATCAATAATAAAAAAGATGACAGAATTTATTAGCATGTTTTCGTCAAACAAATAAACGCATAATAATATTTTGTTTTTTCAAGGAAACTCCAAACCTTGAAATGCACTCCCAAATCGTTTTATAATGCGCAATTCAAAAGTGATTCATTTCATCTTTGTTTATACGATTAATCATCGAATTCCTCCAAGGAGTCCCATGTTTTGCAATCGATTATCTAACCTCATCCGAGGACTCAAATATAAAGCTCCCTCGCGGAGAGAATAACTTTAAGAATAACATATTAAAATATCATTACCGCACTAAACACAGTTTTAATGTGACTTTTGCCAGAGTGAGTGAGCATATATTGCATTGCGAAAAATATGTTTGAAAATAATACCACCTGCTTCAATAATCAAAGCGACAGGTGTTTTGGAATGTTGTGTGCATGTATCTCTTAATGTGCCTAATGATTTGTCATCTTTTGTGAGTGAAGCGAATCAACAAGAAACTTTTTTCCGTTTGGAATGCAAATCTGCTATATGCTACTATTTTCTCAACGACAGAAATTTCAAAGAGTCAGGTGTGGAGGTATTTGCATGTGACGTTATATAAAACACTCAATTCAATTTCCCAAGTACACTTGCCCTAAATGGCATAATAGATTTTAGACATTGGAATGCGCTTCTTGTCTACCTTTTTGGCTTCATGACGATGACTAAAAACCTGGTGTGGTGTGGTGGGAAACAATCATACTGACAACGACAACATAAACCGCCAACTATTAACGCTGCTGCCTTTTAGCAAATTTCATTCTCTCAATTTGTAGTTTTACTTCGGTGATAGTCATTTTATGTTACATTTAGCTCGAGCTTGTACCTCTAATTTGCATAAAAATCCCTTCATCCCATTCTTGCGAGGAGCAAAAGAACGAACCCTAACGAACCACCGAAGACATAAAAAAGACCTCCTGTAATGCCCTCTCTGACTCCAATTCTTTCCACATTCCCTTTAACAGCATAAAAATGGACTGAGATGATGAGGAGGTTGCAAAAATCAGACTCAACATTTTTTAAATCAATCTTTCACAGTCAAAAACGAAATCATTAAAAAAAAGTTTTGGAAGAATGTGCACAACTTAAGCATAAATCGTAAATGAAATGATTTTTTTTCTCTCTGGCTGTCAGACGAAACACGAGAGAAAGAAAATGCAAATCGATTATTGTCTCCAAAAAGCCATTCTTCCCCTTGAACACATTCCTCCATACAAATTTTTCTAACAATAATTGCTTTTGTCGATTAAACGTTTATTTGGGCTTAGCAAAGAGATGTGAGGCAATTTTCCCCTTTGTATGACTTTTAAAGGAATGATCGAATTGAGTATTGTGTGAGTCATATGACTGGTTTCTCTCTCTCTCTCAAAAAACGGAGCTGATTACATGTGAGGTGTGCTGACTACTGTTTACAACGATCCAATTTGGCAACTACAATAAATCTGGGGGAACAAAAGGGAAAATTATTATTTATAATATTCATTTTTGGAATGGCAAGGTCGAGAAAACAAGTTCAGCTGGGCTCACTTTTAATCCCATTTTTCTCTCTTCTTCGTGAGGTTCCCATTCGATTGGATTCTACAGAAAAAAATTAAGCTAAAGCTTGTAGATATTTTTGCCTGTGACGATACATGAACATATATAATTGTATGCCTTAAGCAAAATCCTAATTTACTCTTTGGTGTTCTCACTTAATTGCGAAATAACCCCGCTTTCATCTTTATTAATCGCAGAGCTTAGTTAAATTGTATGACTTTCTCTTCGCTCTCATTTGTACAGTTGAACAAAGTTGAGAGATTTATCAGTTTCACAAATTCCAATTGACTTTTAAAGACATCATTACACCAGCTAAGCTAATAAATGAAAGGCTTAACTGAACTCGTCATCCCATGCATTCGGCAGTCTATAATATGGATTGCGTACTGAACTATTCAGCACTTGCAAATGAAGGCTTTAAGAAGTATTTTTTTCTTGAAAGAATGGGAATTTACTTGTCGCACTCTAACTGACTTGCACAAACTGTTTCAAGCTTGTTTTCATTGTTTTACCTTTTCAGAGAAGAATTTCCAGCCTGGGCTCAATTCAAGACAATACGAAAACAACACTTTTCGTCTCGCATATTGCATAACTCTACTAAATACTTGTGTGTGCTTAAAATCATAGGACAATGATCGTAGAGAAAAGAGAATTCGAAGAAAACTTGAAGAAAAATGCTGAAGACTTTTTTGCTCTTTTCAAAAGTGTACTCTTCGTTAAGCAAAAGCAAACTATATGGCATGGCATATGTTGTGTACTGTTCATATTTCAAATGAGAAACAATAGATTTTATTCCTCTTCTCGAATCTAAACTTCTCTGGGATCTTTTTTATTGTGAAAAGGAGTTGTGTGAGAGAGAGAGAGAAGAAGAAGAAGAGTACAATGGGAGAGAAGGGATTATCAAACGGTTAGAGAGAAGTAATTCACGGTGCGAGAAGCTTTTGCTCCTTCTTCTTCTTCGTCTCTTTTGTTTTCAAATACGCATTCCATGACGAAGCTGATGAAACAAGTGAGACAACTTCAACACCAAGTTGAGTTGAACATTGAACATAAGCTCGTTGGGACTTGGAGTATTTCTTGATTCTGATCTGATACAATCGAGAGAGAGAGAGAAAAAGTTTGCTGACTCATTTTGGTACAAGTGAGCACAACATCTTATTGGAGGTCATCAAAATAGGAGAAAGGTATAGTTACTTGAAGAAGTTGCTAGTTACTTTTTTATTTCAAAATTTGTTTCTATCTTTGGTCATCTTGACAAGGCTTAGGAACATGGGAAGATTGTTACAGGACTTGTGCACGTCCGCATGACGCAAATATAATCCTGCCAGAATGAAGAGTGGAAGTGGAAATGCGCTGGACTTGGACTGACTGGACAAACAAAACAATAACAAAAAAAAAGTTGTAAGGAGAGAAAGAAAACACGTCTAGACACTGGACTGGACGTGTTGCACTTTTTAGGGAGAAGAGGCTTTTGTTTCATTTAAGTCACGACAACTACATGTAGCCATAAATGTATGTAGTTGCGGTCAGAACGATCATTTAAATTAACCACACATATATTGTCTTTTGTATTCGTCCGAATATCAAAACCGAATCGAGGAAAAGTCCGTTTCAATAAGGACAACAGGTGAGCGACCACATAATTCTAAATTTATTTCCAGGAAGATGAGACCATGTCACATGTTCAAGAAGAGCAATATGATCTCCTATTTTGTTTCAATGTTGTCGTCCTCAATGCTTGTTTTACAATGTCACATAAAATACAAGTGCATCTACCACTCCACCACCCTGAAAAATACTATTTTTGTATAAAAAAAACTTGTTGAGAACTTATCCTCAGGCTCAGCGATAGAAGTGGAGATAGTGGGGACGGGGAAGAGCAACCCGAAAAGTTGAAATGTCAAGTTTGAATATAATTCAACAACATGAAACAAGGATCATGGTTTGGAACAGGATACAAAATTTACCAAGATTATTGGATTTGTAATACTGCAGAATGTCGCATAAAGTGTATCAGATATACTCTGTGAGCATTTACAAATACATGCAAATAGTTAACATACTTTTAAGTTTATTTGAGTACTCCTTTGAGTTTTCTGGATGGAAATGTTGAAAGCAAATGGGAAAATGTCATACACGAAAAGAGGGGAGCATGGAAAAGGAAATGTCGGGCAATAAATAGGGAAACAGGATAAGATGAACGTCGGAAATAAAATTAAAAATTAGCAATAAATGAAATAATTTTGTTTAGATGTGGATCCACCCAGACAGTGAATGTACGAAAATTCAGTTTCTATCCGAAAAATTAATCAAATCGAACGAGGTAGATAGATGTAAAAAATAAAAAAGCTACCGTGTGGAATAGTACACAGCAATTAATACGCTCTTACTTCTACATTCCACTCCAACCAGCAAAACCACACCACTAATATCTACAATTTTCATTCAACATACACTCTCTCTGAGCAAAACTGAAACTAGTCGCAATAACAATAAAAGCGATTAACCTGCGTGTACAAAGTGATATTTCAGCAAGCCCATTTTCATCTCAAGGCACTACTACTGTTTTCCCAAATACGGTCTCGCTAAAGGTCCACATTGATGACATTTTAACAGTCGGCATGTCCTTTTCGCGTAGTGGAAGCGAGCAATTTAGACAATTTCTCCTTCACCTCACTTCTCTATCGCAAAGAAGGAAGGGGCGAAGAAATTGCCCCCGCTGACGACAAGCAGAAATGTTATGAGAGCAATCTAAATCCCAATTATCATAATAAATCCCAATGACAAAACATATTGTTGATTTGAATCAATATAAAAATGCTGTTTGGATAATATATATTTTATGCTTAAGAAAACGTCAAGTTTGACAAGTAAATACTTTGTCTACACAAACATCATGTTAGTTAATATCCTTACATTTTCCTCTCCTCTCCTTCACAATCACAATCACAACAAAGTGATTGAACGACAGAGGTACTTTTTTTTGCTAAAATCTGAGTGAAACTGTTTTAGCGATACATAACATAACTAACTAAATTCCATTCGCACAAAAAATATTCTAGCCCTCCCCGTGTCTCCTTCTTATACTAAACATATTTTAACGGCTCATCTCGAAGGAGGGATTTTGGCACAAATCAAGTGGAAAACAAAACGAAAGGATAACGACGACAAGTTGTTCCACCTGTCAATTTCCCCTCGTCCACACTAATACTATAATCCAATCCACAATCCGCACACACAGCGCAAAAACTCTTGCATCATTGCAAAAAATATATACATATTTTTGCAAGCCTGTTTAAGGTTCGATTCGATCAGATTGAGAATCAATGAATTGAATAATAGAATGCATCATTATCCTTATTTTCCTGTACTGAATCCTGATCGTGATCTGTCAATTGTTTCCTCGATATGCATTATACATATATGAGCGTCCACCTTTCTGAGCAGGTATAACCTTTTCACTTTTCTCTGCGACTTGTTAGCTACATTTTAAATACATATAATAACGATGAGCAAGTCAGTGCCAAGTGCCAAAGAAATGGAAAGAAAATTCTCTCCTTGTTAACCCTAACTTTGGAGGATGTGCATGTTTGCATCTCTCAATTGAATGGTGTATTTAGAGATTTTTTATATAAAAAAAATTGGTAAATATTTGCAAATTAGCATTCAAAGGTTGTTGTTGGGTATAGTCACGTCAAGCCAGTTTAATTTGATTGTTTACACCAAATAAAGATGCTCTTTAAAATATACATGTTCCTTTTCATCCCTGATGTAATGGTGATGATGATGATGATGCCATATGGAAGGATCATCTGATTACTACACGACGTGAGTTAAAACAAGTTATGTTCCATACATATATTTATCTCTTATGCAATTATACCATCCCTGACCAATGACTAGTTTTGCAAAAATAAGAAAGATTTACATTATGAATGAGAGAGATAGTAGACCATACCACTACCACAAGCTATAGACATCAGTTCGAAGATGACGATGATGATCGCATCCAATCAATTTGCATTTCGGAGAATTCAATTTAAATTCACAGGAGCATTCACCTGCTTTCCTTTTGAAACAATAATGCTTGTATTGAGAAGTGCATAAGACAATTACGGTCAAAGTCAATATTTTCATTTTGAAGGAAGAATGGGAATACTTGTATGCACGCCGAAAGAGTCCAGTTATATTATTTGTATAAATATTTATTATATCGCATCTTCTGCAAATTCGAAGAGCACTGATTTGAAGATTCGCCATAAGGTTGATTTTCTTTTGAGTACACACAAAGTTGATATTTTTTTGAAGATGATGACGATGACTGCTTGTCGATGAAGTTGATGTGGACGATTTGATGACACTCCTTTCTTATTGCATCAAACTTGCTAAGTACTCGATATGAATTTTACATGAAAGGATTGTTCAAACATGCATTTCTTGTGCGTACTTTTTTGAGTGAGGTATAAACTAATTGGTTCAACGAATCGAAAGATGATGGCGGTGCGGCGGTGATGGGATATGAAATGATACTACCCTAGCAAATATCTTTAAGTAAATGATATAATCTACATTTTTTCTCCGTTTCATTGAGAAAAAAATATTAGAGACAAGATGAATTTTGATCGTGACGGGGTTGACTGTGACGTGGTATAATATGCGGAGGCGGTGAGTGATAGGTTTCAGTATTAAAGTATCCATTAAGGTTATTAACCTACTCGAACACACATTGTAATGGAATTCATTCGAATAACGCAACCCAATGATGCGACCTAAATTCTTAATGAATACTAATAGTGGTTTTTTGGTAGTAGGATGATATCATCATCGTCATCTGGTCACAAATTTTTTTTGTCTCCGCAAAATAAAAACAGACCTTTTCGAGGAGAGACACAATGGAGATGAGGAGACAAGACCGTAAATTTTTTTTAGATACTTATACGCATATCTACTTGAATGATCATATCTTAATCACTTTCTTCAACTGATGATGCTGACCGTAACTATTTCACTTGAGTATGCACAACCCTCAAAAGTTGAATAGGTCTTGAAAGAAAGAAAAATGGATTTGAGTTGAGAGTTTTGTAAATATGGAGGTTCGCCCTTGTATCATCGCATCGCATCTCCTACCACCATTGTCATTGTTTGTCTATACCTGATCTACATCAACATCTTCAAATTGTATCATTTCATAACTTTATCGAGAAAAAAATTGTTGTACAAATTTCCTTTTACTCAGGCAGATTAAGATAAGCCCAATATAAATATGCATACGATTGTCTTTTAGAACAGGACTTCTCCATAACTCTTGTTTACTAACTCTTCGGACTAGAGAAGTATTCTGTGATTGGATTTTAGAACAGGTGTGTTCTTCACAGTCAAATGCAAAAGGGTTGAGCAATTGGATAAATATATATTTTTACGTATGCAAAGACGCACACAATGCATTCGTAAAATGTCTATGTATGCAATCCTAGGTTCAGTAGCAAATGTTCTTCATACAAACTTTAATAATCATTTATATTCATCGAGAGTGCAACTACAGACAGAGTCTCTTTCATGTCTCCGTGTCCTCACCATCAGTCCCCACATGGGTTTATCCATTTGAAATTTTGTTTTCTTGAATAAAAAGTATTCAGCACAAGGCTGAATAGATGCACTTTTATGGCTGTGGTGGCACAACTGTGCTAAAAACTACTCTCTTGCACCTAGCTTGAACAAACAGAATGACAGACGAGGAAAGGCCAAGTCTAATTCTGAATTTAACTTTTTATTTATAGCGTAATAAAACAAAGTTCATACGGATGAAATATATACTTTTTTAAATATCACAAAGTGTGTCTCTCTATATTAATTCTATATATGCCTCAGCGTGGAAGAATATGCCAATCTTCTCCACTCACGATCTCATTTTCATAGCACACTGCCGAAATGTAAAAGTGACAAAAGGCCCAGCCTCAAAAGTTGACAATGTGCTCTGTGCTCATTTTTATATATCTTATATATGTGATGACATAAATTTTTTAAATAATAAAGATCTCAATTCTGAGCGAATGTCAATGGGAGGAGTAGCCCGCAACTGGGTTTACTACCTTCCCTCTAAAATAACTCCTCAAACAATTTCCTATGTATTTACTCGTTCACGTTATCCACAATTTATGTGAAATATATGCGAGCTTAGAAAAGATTACTGTCAAAAGTGGAGTATACATCACTTTGCAAGTTTACAATTGTCACATCCACAAAAGTTCAAAACCCAAATTACTTTCAAAGTATTTTCAAATATTATTTTACTGTCATTGTCATCCTGATTCCGATGATGTGACCTGAGCCATGGCAAAATACACTTGTAAAATCTGCATGCTTTTAGGGCTTATGTATTTTTAATTACTTTAGTCTTCAGTGACTACTCTTGAAAAGATGACGCATCATGGTCATGATCACAGGGTTTGGTTTTTGCTGCAGAATATGGTAAAAATGTGTGGTACACATAAAAGGCAAAATGGACCCTCCAAAATAATGTCATGTTCTGCTTGAGTAGCTCGAAGCTAGAGCAAAAATTACACTCCAACTTCCGAGACAAGTTTTTTTTCAATGTGACGACAAGATCTGTTCTAAAAGTGGGCACTAAAATGTGAAACACTAAGATTTTTTTATGAATGCATGCATCCATCCCTTCCTCCCTTTTGTTCACATGATCTACCCCTTTTCATGGATTCCTTTCAATTTCTGACAGAGTAGAACATTTTTTCGCTAACTATCTAGATTTTTTTGCAAAAAAATTGCTGGTTAGCACAACTTTACTATAGATAATGATGCAGTGTGTTTATGTTTGTCTCTTGGCAAAACGTGTGCACTAAATATGTGCATATCGACTCTCTCTGAAACTGAGAACTGATCGACATGTCTAGCTACAAGGGCTTTTTATGCAGAGGCAGCGTGGGTGAAACTGAAAACGAAAGTAAAACGCTATTTTAGAGAAGAGAGCATTTTTTTTAAAGAATATCTTGACATGTGTAATTTGTGAGTTGTTGTGAGCTAAAAATGCATTATGACAAGTCAGTGTCAACAACGCCCCAAACAATATCTTTTTTCAAACAAAGGAAATTCCAGGCGAAAAAGAATGGCCATAATACATGTATATTTTCCTATTTTATGGGTACTTTACAAGGAAAAAAGGCGAAGATGATTGCTATTTGCTCTGCTCATGAGAAGATGATGACAGTTGTAAGAAGTGATGTAAGCTATTTTTAGTGCGGTGGAATAGGCAGACATGTACACCTGGACCCTAATAATATGCATCTCTCCAGCATTCTCTTTCAGAGGACGATGGAGGACGAAGGAAAACGTGATAATGCATAAAAAGTATTTTAAACCCGAGAAAAACGTTTATGTCTCAACGAGACAAGTTGCCTTATGCTAAAAAACTGCTCACGCACAAAATATATTACAGAAAAGCTTCAAGTGGGAACTGATCACTTGTAGCTTGTAGAGTATAATGTGCAAAAAACTGAGCGAGGACAGAAACAATTTCTTGCAAAAAATCCATACATATTTATGCTTCCTTTGAAAAGGAACATGTGAATTTTTTTAGATCGCGAAAGCATAAAAATTCTCATGAATAGCCATTAAGCTGTGACAAAACATTCATCCAGTAATAATAATAACCAACCGTGAATTACTGTTTTTTCTTTTTTCATCTACAACGTTTTTGGGAGTGACACATGAACGTTTTCCAAATGGAAGACTTGTCATAGCATGAAAAATTGTAGGCCCCCCATTAAGATTTCATAAAATTTTCTCCTTCGGTTGTTTATGCACATACATATATATATATACGCACATTGTACGTATGATGTATGAGGAGAAAAATTTCTTCCAATTGCAGTAATAAAGATATGGTCATGATCTTGAAAACATACAATGCAACTTGCCACCAGGCCGATAGAAGCCAGTTCAGATAGAAGCATGATGCCGCCAAACCAGCCAGCCATGATGAAAAGGGAAATTTTATGCCATAAAGTTGGAAAGTGATTTTTAAAATTGTCAAGTTAGTTACCTTGAATTCTGGAGGAAACCTGGCTTCTCTGTGCTGGAATTGGACGCTTTTCAGAACCTGGAAATAATAATAGGAGAAATTGTTAGCTACTTCAAATGGATAAGGTTGACGTCTTTCAAATATTAAAACATATTTTCATCATCTGAGAAGACTACAGATATATTCGTACCATGATTTTGCTGGGCTTGAGTACAGATATTTTGGAATTCTAGCGATGGTAATAATTTAATTCAAAGGAAAAGGCGAAGGTACATCTTTTCAAATGCAAATACTTTTCAAGTTCACAACAGCGATAATGAAGTGTGAGCCGAAGATTATGAGGGACACACCCGACTACACTCTGCCAAGATTTTTTCTATCTCAAAGAAAAAACTATGAGAGAAGCTACTTTACTCTTACGGTCTTACAACAGTCAACAGGGTGACCACAGCGAGCAACAAATTCATGATTATGACATGTGAAATAAAAAATAGTGTATTTTGCGACCACTTTCATTGTCCAACTCGTATTAAGTTTTGAAATGAGAACTTGAGAATGACAGTTTGTCACATCCGCACTTGTCATAAGAATTATAGCAAAAAATGAGGAGCACTCTTGCATCACTCCACTACCACCGCCCTCCGCCGTATCTGCATTGCAAATCTTCGACTAAACTTCTCAGACAAAATTCTTGTTCTGAAACTCAGGAAATATTAAATCAGAGCCAGAAAAAAACCTCGGTTCACATACACACCTTTTTAATATTCAGGTGGAACTTCGAAGACCATGCTTTTTTGTCAGTGAGACCTTAAGCTCAGCGTGACGTATATCACCCAATATTTCAAATGTCATCTCTCCATTCAGAAAGGTCCAGTCCACACGTGAATATGTATTTTGTGTGGAGAATATTCTCTGAAATTCCACACCAACTGGATTGGTTTTCATGATAGGGGTTAATATATTTTATTATGTCAGCCAGCTGTCCAAATTCAATCGCATTTCCCACAGTCTTCAATACCCGAAAAAAATTCAAAGGATATGCGTTTTCCCTGTTGCGTGTGTGCACAATGCATTTTCTCCATTTTCATATCCTCTCCAGAGTCCAGGGCAAGCCTGATTCGAAATAGGAAAAACGCACGCACATTGTGCGTCGTTCAATAGAAACGTAAGAGAACGCATTCTTCTGCCAGGGTAAAAGGTTAAGTATGGGATGAGATCAATGAGTAAAATGTCAAATATTTCATGTAACCTTTTCTTCTCACTCTCATCCTCAGGTTTTCTGTTCGTACATTCCTTAAGGAAAGTTTTTTTTGATCATGTTGAGAATTTGTTGGAGCCGTATTGTTACTCCACACGTCGTACAAAATTGTAGAGAGACCTGACACTGATGGTCTTTTAGCATGTGATATGTGATATGTGATATGTATCAGTATGCCATGCCTCTCACTTATCACACTCACCTCGTAAAATTCTCCTTTTTGCAAAAAAGATTATTTCCTTTTTCTTAGCCAAAAAACAAGAGTTGGAGCTGAGCAAAAGTCTTAAAAAGGAAACTCTTTTTTCGTAACAGAAAAATATATAAAAAATCCTTTTAAGTCTGTAAATGCAATTTCACACATTTAAAAATAAAGCGAAGCAGTGGGACACACTACCACACGTCACATTTTGGTTATTCGTGAGATGCTGACCTGATCTCGTTTCATTTCACTGGCTCTCTCTCACTCACTCTTTATTCTTCAAGCGCACATGTCATGTGCATTGCACTCTTGCAACAATTTGTTGCTTTATTTTTAAAAAGTACATCTTGATGTGCTAAAACCACCGTAAAATCTACCCTTATGCGCATTTAATCTTTCAGTGAAAAATCTGCGTCAAAAAGGTCTTATTCAAGTGGCACGAAATTGCCATAAAAAGGGCCAAAAAGCTATAAAAAACAAAGGTAACATTGGACGCCCTCTCGTCAACAACCTTTTTCTGCACACGGTCAACAATGAAACAAGATTTTCATTGTGTTGCTGCTCTTTCGCAAAAAATGGGAAAGAAAGAAAAACAGGAAATGAAGTGCAAGCATGCAATAATCCAATAAGTATACATGACCATCATATCATCATGCGCGTCATGAGCTTGAACAAGTTGCAAGATCTTTTCCTTCTGAAAATATAAAAACCAGGGCATTTTCGTGCTTTACTTGCGCTTTTGCAATCCGCATGAAAATGTCTCTTTTGTTTAACAGATCGCGGATTTGTATTAGTACCAGCATGGGCTCACGTCAATGCATTACAACCATTTTTGGGTGAGTGTGAGGGAGACTTCCGCCGTCTTCAAAAAGAGAAAAAGAAAGAATGTGTTTGGAGGACAATCCAATTTGTCAGCGTGCTTTGGCAATGTAATATGACACATTACAGGATAAAATACGTCTTAGACGATTTACAGTGACACTTATCGAGAAAAAAGAAACCCTTCTGCTTAAGTTGCGGAGAGACCCATGCATAATACGGTTTTTCCTTTTTTAACCCTTAAAAAACGTTGTGAGTGCATAGTTGCGCGTTTCACGAAAAAGGAAACAAGCGCAGATGTTGATATAAGGATCACGTTTCAGCAATAAATTTTTTGAGAGAAAAAGAAAAACCCTTGTCTTGAGACGAAGTAAGCAATAAATACTGATAAAAATAATAATGGCCAAAAGATCGTATATTGTGTTTCACTCACTCTTTCTCAATATATCCTTTTAATAAAAAGCAAATTTGCTTTTTGGTAAAAAGTAATTCAGAGCAGAGAGAGAGAGATTCTTTATTGTCGCTGCTTCACGATTTCTTCCTTAGCTGGCAGCATGAAGAAAGGGGATAATATATAAAGATTAGAATTATATTATCATATCATGACGAATCTGGTAAGAAGATTCTCCTCGGAAAGTGTACCAGGTCAATTTTGTGTTCATGCCTACCGGAACCCAGAAAAAGCTCGGGTAGATTAGGACATAACCAAAAAGGACATGTCTGAAAAATGATGTCGATGAGGTTTCAATAAGATTAGCAGAGGATTTAGATGAGAAAAGTTTCTTGGGAATGTCCAGGATCAGTTTTAAAGCCCGGACTTCTTCAAGAAAACAGAAGTCAGTTGCAGAAGCTGAGGAGAAAAGCATTTCTATTCTGAGGAGTATTTTGTGGTTTGATGAAATTTCGATTGAATTTAACAGCGTCTGTCACATTATTTATCTATTCCATCATCAAAATACATCAAAGATTTCGGAGGACTTCGTTTTCAATGTGTGGTGACTTTAGAAAGCTCCATGTTAAGTATGTTTAAACTCAAATAAAAATGGCCGACTTTGTATGAACGTGTCGAGTTTAGTATTTTCCGAGGTGAAATGTGCAATCTTCTAGAATCAATACACTTTTAAAGTAGATATGCAAATTACCGAACACGTCTCAAAACAAAGCGAGCAATTTTCTCTCCTAAGCACTTCCCTTGTCCTGTTTTTCTTTGCAAATCAAATTGGCAAAAAATAACAGTTTTTCCACTCTGAATAGTGTACACCAATGCTATTCAGCTTCAAGTAAAACAACACAACTATATCATGATATTTCCAATCCCCTAGAGCAAATACGAATACACGTTCATCGTCAAATGTTTGAGTTTTATGAAACGATATTTCACTTATTGCCACCACCACCATTAATACAGCAAAACAAGGGGGAAAATGAGTAAAAACGAAGATACTCCAATAAATCTTCCCTTTATTACCTTTGCACATGCAAACTGTGAATTTTATGTGCACCAAAGTTGTCGAATACGATTATTCGCCCCTTGAATTCGCCATTCAAACGAAAATGGTAATAAAATGTATGCAACAACTAAAAGCTGAGCTACACAGCTATCCTGGAATTTATAGCAAAAAAAGTGATGAACAGCCTTTGCACACACAAGTTCATTGTTTTGTGAAATTACTAAATAAAAGTGTATTGAGAAAAGGTGTACATGTGTTTTATGAGGAATTTGTCTCATTCCGAAAAGGTATAAAGTTCAGAGAATTTTTTTGTGTGTGAGTAGACAAGACAAGACGAAGACACCTCAAGATTTTTGATGAAATGAGTGTTGGTTTTATGGCAATTTTCATAAAAAAAGTCCCGTTTACTTTTCCACTCCAGCTCCGCCCCCATATTTTCTGATTTACGAAAAACACTCATGAATATGCAAACAAATATGGTAAAATATAGTGAGTTTATATCTGCCTATATGCAATATGGAACAGATTTCTCTGTTGAAGTAGAAATGAGGCATAGCATATATCTCATCATCATCATATTACATTGACGGTGCATTTCACATTATTATAGATTTTCCCCTTCAAACAGACAGCCACTTTTTTCAGACATTTATGGAAGGGGAGCCTGAGGTAAAACAAGAGAGCTTTATTGTGAATGAACCATGCAAAATGAATCTCAACAGGGAAAACGGTTTTAGCGCAGGTGCAGGCAGAGCATTAATACGAGAAATTGCATGAGCAAAATATGATAATTTGGAAAACCTTTAGCACTTTTCTGCTTTGTAAATGCGTGCACATGTAAATTACCGTTTTTACTGTGAAGGAGAAGATCAGATGCATATCACACCTGTTGCACTTCCTTTTCACCAAAAAAGGCTATACTGACTCGAACCGAGAAAGAGTTAATAACACTTGCTTCTAATACTAGTTTACATTAACCAATTTGTTATGCGATATGACGATACAAGATATATCTCTTCTAAAGATTCCTATTGTCAAGAAGGGTCATATATATACACACACAATTTTTTTCTTCGAAGAGGCACAAACTGATAATTTTTTTACGTAACCTGAACCAGTGTGCTCATGCTGAACATGACATGCAAAGTGAAAATAAAAAGTCAAAAACTGAAACCATAACTTGTTGGCTGCACTTTTACCGTATCATTTTTCCATTGTATAGATTATCATCGTATTATGTAAATCATGTACGGAGCTTGAAAGATGAAACCCCTTTTTGCAATCAGTTTTTTTACTCTGATCTGATGTGAGACTTCCTCCTCCGGCTCTTAATAATAAGTAATCACATGGTCTTTTAGCATTTATGTTCACTTTGGAGTTGGGAGACAGTGCGTGGTGCTCTGCGGTGCAGTTTATTTTCATTGGAACAACTGGACTAATGTTTTAAAACCCTAAATTTTGGTTTGAAATGAGGAGTATATGTTCGAATAAGTTCTGAAATGTGTAAACACATTTGTGTATACCGATTACAACGGGGCATAGGACCCGAGGCGAAAGTTTGCATGGGTGTAACTTGTAACAGTGCAAGGAAAAGGGTAACAATTTGCTCAGAGCATGTATTTGTGTGTGTACAATATACACGTTGTGACTTGTTTTATTTTTCTGCCTCTGCACATTTAGAGGAAATAGGTGATTCTGGTACCGTAGACGAAATGGAAATCCAATTCAATTCAACCTAGTTTCACTTCAGGTAGGCACTAATAATTTTCAATATTTCATCCATCAACCAAATGCCATTTAGTCATTCGCACAGTCCTGCAGTGAATTTTATCATTTTCTAGCTGGACTTTTTGAAAAAAATCTGGTTTTTCTTCTTCAACTCACAATAATTCATTATTATTCTTCGATATTCAAATTCAAATCAAAATCAAACAAGTCCTCTGGGCATTATGTAAGCACCCTTACGTTTTTATGTCAAAAGAATATAGCTTCTTCGTCGCAATGTAAAGGGATCGAGACGAGAATGAATGACGATAAAACCAGGGAGGATGAGACACATCGTAAAAACGATTTGAATTTGATTACAATTTAATTCCGAGCATTTGGAAGATACAGCGGTAATTTTTCCACTGAAAACCGAATCAGATGACTTCGAAATTTCGAATGAGATGAGTGTCATGTTTCATGAAATGGCTTTATGTCTGTTA
This sequence comes from Heteromurus nitidus, assembly GCA_034687055.1. Taxonomy (NCBI): domain Eukaryota; kingdom Metazoa; phylum Arthropoda; class Collembola; order Entomobryomorpha; family Entomobryidae; genus Heteromurus; species Heteromurus nitidus. The sequence continues at coordinate 16,431 of JAQFZW010000359.1, forward strand.
TGATTGCGATCGTAAGATAACATATTGAATATATGAATCCATTTTTATGTCCAATTGTAAAAACAAAAATGAGTATTCCTTCTCTGACGAAATTGCGGAAGCGAGTCTGAGTTTGGATTTTGATTGTTTTTAAAAACATGCTTTAGCATAGTGTGTCATCCTTCCTGTCGTCGGCAAAATGTGCTCAACACTGAAGAAAGAACTGATTTTTATTCTGTAATATATTTCCTATTTTCCTGTATGCATACACAAAAAACACTTGCATAAGCACAAAGATTTTTTTCTCCTCCATTCGGCACGGTAGTCACTTTGTGTGCATGTAAACGTCTTTTTAGTCAGTTGTAAAAAAGTGACTGTGAAACAATGCCCTGTTAAACGATGAATTATAGTCGGAAGAACCAAGATTTTTTCCTAAGATGCGTTTTATGAAAAATCCTCTTCCCATTCTGCTCTTATCGTAAGAGTAGTAACATGACAGGACAGTGGTTTATGGTCTTAAACTTGGATTGACTTCTTGAAACAACAGACGAGACGAGAGACCACTTTTGCTTCAACATGAGCATCATGTCATGAGCCAGAATTCACAAAAATCAGCCTTGATTGATATATGAGATCACATGAACAGATTCATCAGTCTTCTGAACAACTGTAAAAAATGTATGCCTTCTGACTGAAGTATTAAAAACTATATAGTGAGCTATAGTGACTTGTCACAGCTTCTTCTGAAGACTATATACAGTTAGGCATTATTTCATCTACAACGCCTGCTGGAAGGAAGAGTGCGCGCGAGTAGAGTAGCAGTAATTATACATTTTGTATTTTACGAGATAGAAATTAGTTCATTTTCATTTATCTCTCAGCTAAAATTCTACTTTTTTATGCAGGCAATAAAAATCCTGTCTACTTCATAACTGGAGGCCAAAAGTGATTTAATTGTGTAATCAGTGAGCGATCACAATCGAACAAGGAGGAAATACAAATAAAAGAAAGAATAAAAAAAATCTTGAGAAGCACAACTCGCGATATACATTCAAATGAAGTGTATAATTCCAATTGAAACAAAACTGCTGTCCTGCTACCACTTTTTAGTGGTGGTGGTGCTGGTGCTACTGAACATGATACAAGATATATGTTCAAGATTTTTTGAAGAAAGGGGCCACCCATGCAGCTCATCCCTTGCGATGTATACAAAGTATCACAAAAGGAATCAAAAGTATCACTATCATCAGCATGAGATTATCACAATACAAATGAAATAACTCGCATTTTCAATGGGCATATGCATATACGAGACGAAACGTAATCTCAAGTTTTACCTTGAAAAAAATATATAACAAGATTTGTACTTGAGAGTCTCTAAAAAGATTCATATCTCTGCAAAGTATAACCAAACCACTCACTGGATTTTATATATGTTCATTCACAATCCCAATCTCAATTCGGACTTCTGGGATAAATAAGGGAATGATAAATAAAAATAGCATATGTGTGATGTGATGTGTGCATACACATATTTCTTCCCAAAGTTAATTGGCAATTCACGAAGTAGGCCCCCACATCACTCCTCTGAGAAATCAAGTCAGAAAAAACACTTCTTGTCAATAGCCATAAATAGTCAGAAAAATATATTGTGCCTCTTTTTAATCATACTCATACATCTTCATCGTCACGCCGAGATACATTGTTGATTCGCAACTAGGCATCTCTCTCTCAATACGGGCATACTTATATCATTTTGATATGATAACCGTGGAAAATAGAAAGACTCTTGCCTTAAATTTACTTTATGTCTGAAAAGAAAATAATGGGGAGAAGGAAATTACAAGGACTCTGGTTTCATTTTCATTAAAACGAGATAAGCTTTTACATATTTTACGTCAAGTGCATTCAGAGAAACGATTCTCTTCAATGCAATTTCCCTTCAAGAGCAACAGAGTCAATCAAAATATAGAAGTCAATTAAATAATTGGGTTGTAGAGTAACTACTTCGTATCACCTTGATTCATCATTAGCGTCCATTCCGTAATCAATGTCTCATATTTTACAGATTTAATGCAATTAGAATAAGTTGCCTACTCTCGAGTAACTCGAAGTGAACCAGTTCAACTCACACTACAAGTTCAAGTTACCTTTTATCGCAACAAAGTTTTCAAACCTTGCCTAGCAAAGCAAACGTACTTGTAGCAACAGAATAAATATTCCAGAATAATTCTGTAGTCGGTTCTCCAGGGAGCCACTACGATGACAAAGTGTGAAAAGCGAGATAAAAAAGGAAAGGAACCCAAAGGCCTTGGTTGTCCTTGATCAACAAGCATACTTTTTGTGTGTATTCTTGTATGCACCAAACCATCCTCCGACGAGACAACAAATGGAAAACCTTGTCTATAGCTCGAAGCCCTATCTTTTACGTCCACATCCATTTCGAATGCAACATAAACGATGAAAAGTTCCATGATGTTGATGACTACCTTTGACTGAGGAGGATAACGATAGGGATCTGATATATGCGTAGGCTTGTAAGCATTCAGTTTTGTAGGTGTTTAATAAATACGTACAGATGATAAAAAACAAGAATTCAACAACTATTCTCGATCGAAAGAGCGTAGCTGGATGATCTGAACTGGAATAAAAAATGGAGATGATTACAGTATATGCGCTTCGGATCAGAAAACACATTAATTTACACTTTGCATTTGCCTTCGACCACTCTTGACAGTTGATCACCTTTCAGGTCCATAATAGGATGGAAGGAATATCCAGCCTGCTTGCGCTTCAAATGTTTACTCTCTCTACCCTGCGTCCAGTTTGTCTGCCAAGAACTCAACTAGGGCAAGTGACTCAAATGTTTCGAGTCTTAAATCCCAACCGAAGTTGTACAATGATAGGGAGTCATCATGAGGAAGACGGTAAAATCAGCGACTATTTCACAAGGAACAAAAATTCCTTTGTTTCCTCCTTTGAAAAAGGAGGACAAGTTCCGCATCTGCACCATTGCATTATTTACTCATTCTTCCCCGTTAATTGAATTGTATACGAGTTAATCATAAGCTTCTACATAGTAGCCTTGTCTGATCACAGCAATTAAAGCGTGCGTTCATCCTGAATCAAACTTGTGATAACTGATCTCCGCCCAAAAGTCTGAGACAAGTGCCTTCACTAAAAATGACCCATTGTCCTAGACAATAAGCGAGCTACATACCAATACCAACATATACTTACATTTAATGTGAAGATGCATAGACAATATTTTAAACTTGTGAAATCAAATGTTTGATTAGCATCGATTGTCATGTTGTAGCGAGGAGTACACACTCTTTTGCCTCAGCTTTTCCTTTAAAAATTCCCTTTTAATTGTTCTTCACGTCTCTTGTCACAGGAAATCAATGAAACAAAAAAGACAATATTTCTTTAACAAAAAAAATTACAGACAGAGAAAAATATATATTTCTAGCAAGTCTCATCCACAGAAGCTGTCACGTTTTCATATAAATTATGATTCGATTCGATCAGACCTTGTGTGTGTGCAATTAGATTATGGCTGGATTTAAAGAAGATGAAATCGAATCTAGAAGACACGAGTGAGCAGTGAGCACATAGCCGAGAATTTTTTTTTGTGAATATACAATCAGATATTATTTAGTGAACACTGACAGTTTAACTTATGCGCATCCTCTTCGTCAAGGTGTGCAACGTGTGTGCATCATAGGAGAATCATCATCAGGAAAAAAATAGCTGACCACGCCAAAGTCATTTGAAACTGCTTCCTGATTCTCTCAAACGTTTTCCGTTCTTTTTTTCCAGATCTTATCACAAGAGGATCGTTGTGAACGGAGTGTGGATGACAAGAGAGATGAAGTGAAGTGTATAAGGCCAGGCCATATCCATGTAAAATTGAGAGGAGATGAGAACAAAAGAAACGGTTTAAAAAGTGCTCACCGAAATATCAGGCATCATTTTACAGTGAGAGGAGCGATCTAATCAGGAAGGAAATTTACATTGAAAGAAAAGTAGGAAAAAATCGTATTCTCTTCAGAATGGATTTATATAAAGTGAGAAGTATTTCATATTCAGAAAAGATTTTTATCCCCCTTCATGTCAGCTTCCTTTAATTCCCTTTTTACTAAAAAGCCGGCATCATCCGTATTTGAGTATATGAGACGGCAGTCCGTCCGTCCGCCGTGTCTCCTAAACTTGACTAACTTATTACAAAGCGACCAAAGAAGATGATCATATGGACAAGAGAGAATATTATTATTGTGAAGGAAGAGGATATGTACTTATGTATGTATGTAAAAATGTAAATGAAACTGAATGGGAAACTGTAAAAAATGTAAGCCGTCACCAAGTTGTTTAAGTGGAGCTCTTTATGGACATGAGTGATCTTTATCTGCCATGTTCATCTCAAATCTCAAGAAATTTTTTTTCGCTGACTTCCACATTTTCATCCCCTGTAGACTCCTTTCGAAAAAATGCAATGACTTTCTGATGTACACCACAAAAAACTTATAATTATTCATAGAGAGAGAGAGAAGTTAATCGGTGGTGAGGAATTTTGAACATTCCTAAATGACATTATCCTGACGTATGTACGCTGACAGGACACAAGGATTCTTTCATTCTTTCACTTGTGTAAAAAGTACATCCTGAAAACAAGAAACACGCCCTCTTTTTGCTTTTTCTTCTCCAACTCTTTACGCAATTATGTACTGAATTTCATACATCCTTCTTTAAAACAACTGTACATCTTAATCACTGTGAAATTAGTGGGGACGGGGACACCAAAAAGATTACTAGTTTAAAGGAGAGGTTTCTTGCACTTGGACTATGCTTTCGCTATCTTTTGCGATTCTCCTCTTTTCTTCCATCTTTCATAACTTCATTCATTAACATTTCTCATTTTGCTTTCTTCACACAAGCCATACATAGTCAGACACAATATTTTACTTCGAACCTTGGCTCGTATACTGCCTGCTGACTTGTGGCGTATTTGATTGCTTCATGCACACCAACATTATCCAAGTTTAAGAGCACATTTTGAAGAGAGAGAAAAATCACCCACGTTGCTTCAGCGCTCTCTACTTACTTATACTTATGATATATTTTTTTCGTAAATTTTTCTTCCCATGGATAACCACAGTACGTCCACAGTCCACGTCCACCCCCATCCGTTTTTATATCACTTTATTACATTTCAACTGTCAGACGTTTTCTCCTCCAAAAATGCTCATTGCACACACGTTTTGTTTCACACTGAATGAAATTCTTTACCCGTAACCACAAAAAATACACACATTTTCGGTCGTTTGAAAAATAATTCCCTTTTCTTTTCAAAACTCGCATTAAGCAATATTAGCATTCGTGTTGTAGTCAGCTTATATAATTTCCTGTGGAAATTATTACCAAAAGTATCATGAGCATGTGTGAGAGACATTTTGGATTTTGGAAGGAAAAAGCGCAGGCGGATGTTTTGTGACGTGAAAATCCGCAGGCATCCATATTTAAGCGATTTTAATCCACACCTCGTTCACTTTTACAGTCATTAACATAATCTTTAAGAAGGTGTCTCTGAAACAATGCGAAGCTGAGCTTTCCCCCATAAAAAACCTGCTTCTCTGTCTGAGAACAGATAGGATTTCGATACATCTTCTCTACCAAATTCATGTGTGATTTTGCAAAGAATGTGTCTTCAATATCATAGTCGTCGTCTTCACTCGCTCGTGTCATGGCACATTGCTCATGTTACTTTTCACTTCCTGATAAGGAAATTGTGGAGAATGATGGAAGTATGGAGGAACGATTTTTGGAATTGGAAGAAAATCAAATCTCTCAAAAATATCAAATGCTCTGGTCCTCAAATAAAACACTTTAAACGTATATTCAATTCATTCGGTCATAGAAAGGAAAGTAGCCCAAGAAGAGCAACACTGACGGAATGTAATTTAGATCAGAATTACTACTTCCAAAATTAAACCTTTCCTCACATTTCACCCGGAAACGAGATCTTGTCTCGTCTTACTTTTTAGATGCTGGCCTGGTCTAGCACTGGCTTGATCCTTTTCGAGAGTCAGTGCTGACAGAATACATATGGTCATCATATCACAATATTCAGTAACTCTCACCGAGGATTTTTTTTGTCATGCATTAATTTCGGAGAGCCATTCATGGTGATACATGTTAGGTGGTCCTGTCATTCTCCTTGTCTTTTCTCTGTCTCTCTCTTTTTCACGGAATATTATTTTTTCACTTAAATGTCCATGTCCCCGCAATGAAAATTGCATCATTTTTCCATTATCAAAAAATGTGTTTTTTTGTCTTGAACATTTTCTTCTTGTTGAGGAGAACAAGAAGAAAAATTCCATTATCTTGTATTAAATTTGCATTTGTCATGTTAGATTTGAAAGAGTGTGTGCGTGTGTTTTTATTCCAAAGGACACGCCAAAAAATCGTTTTTATACACCAAAATGTTTAGACAACCTTTAAAAAGTTGTAAAATACGTTTAGAACAAGGTTTTGTAAATGTAAAATAGTGTAAAATGATCATCAAAATGTTTTAGTAACTTTTTTATACCGTTACGGTGCATTACTCCTAATTGAATGACCATATCGCCAAAAAAAAATTCCAAAAAGTGCGAGATACGGTACATTGGAATATATCAAGAATACTGTGATATGAATGATCCATAAAGATTACGTGTGGCAGTTGTTTTCTGCAAGAGCGAAACACACATCTACTTACTTGCGTCATCCTCATCTTCGCATCTTGATGACGAGGATGAGGAGGACGAAGCTGATTCAAATAAATGATAATGATGATTACAGTGGTGGTGGTGTGTAAAATCTAATTTAAATTTGCCCAAGTTGAACGGCCAGTAATTTTGAGGAATTTGTAATCCACGCACTCTCGCACACATTACACCAAAAGCTCTTCTTCGTCTCATATCCGCGTATTTATTAGCTGAAATGGTTGTTAAACGATGTGCGTTTTGCAGAAAGAGAGAGAGAGGAACTTAAACCAGGAAATGCAAATGCAGATTTGACTTTGACCCTTGAGCTGTGTTAAGTCAACCTGAACATCAACATCATTATCGTCATCTTCATCATCATATTAAATTCTCTGTCTGGTGGGCATTTATGATCACACTCGCACCGTAAGTAAAAAAGGGAGAGGAGCAGACGAGACTGGTGTTCAGTGTTTTCAAGATCTTCGCTGGAGTTACAGATAGGAACTTGTATGACATTTAAGAAGGTGACGTAGTGCGCATTAAACTATCATATTTCCCCTCACTCACATGCATAAAAACAATTAAAGAGGAAAGAGGAGAGGAGCTATAGGTGCATCGAACAAAGCCACCACAGGTTTTCTGTCGTCGACCGTCCCTCAACTCAAACTTGGGAAGAAACACAGAAGAGGAAATTATCCTTCCTTCCTATTTTTCATGAGATTTTTTTGCATTTAAGAAGTAATCTGCAATCACAGAGATTTTCCTTGTCACTCTTACGATGTACGATTACCAAACCACCAAATACCAAGTTCGTGTTTAAGTAAAAAAAACTATCCTCAGTATTACCAAAATTGCCAACAAATTTTTATTATGGAACTACACATAACGCCTCGAGTAATCATCCTCTCCATTTGCACCAAGTCATAATTCACCTCAAAAAGTAAACAAATCAAAAAAGTTACCCTTTTACAGGTTTTTACTCATAAATGCTAATTTCCTCCACAGTGTTTAGTTTAACTCTGCCTAAATATGGCTTCAATCAAGAGCATTCTCCTTAGCACGTCGAGTAGAAGATGATGATGCCATTAAAATTTTAATATAAAAACAATGTCATCCCATTAAATGAACATTTAAAACACTCGTTTCAAAATAAACATACACGTAATATTGTTGCATAATTTGTATTGGAGGATAAAAGGGATTTTTTGAGACAGAACTACAAACAAAATACATACAAGTAAAAACGACCCCACTATTTACGGTCCACTGTCATCATAACTTTTCTTGGAGAGAGGGAGAGAGCATTGCAGTGGAGCTGCTTCACACAGGAGGAATGGCATTATTTAATGTAATGCATCTAATTTCTAATTCATTCCCCAACTCTGCGCCAAGCCCCCAAAAAGAAATCCCCGAATCACATGCTGCTTTAGCTTTGCTTCAAGATCAAAATATATATAATCTTGGTAAAAAAACTAACAAGACTCAAGCAAGAGAGATGACGACGATGGTGATGACGGGAGAGTGAAAAATAAAAGAGAAGATTTTGCAATTTGTATTTAGAATACGTAAATACATGCTTGTACACGAATTCCCTTCCAAATAAAACGACTAATTTATTTACATTCCAAATTACCTGCCATTTTGATAAACACCGACGAGGTAATAACTCAGGAGGAATGACTTAATTACCTACTGAATGTGAGGAACCTGACACTCGCATCTTCTTTTCATACATTTTTTCCTCATAAAAGAAAAATACAATCTCAACTCCTTTCCCCCCTTTAATATGTCAATTTTTTGGAATAAATAATGTAAACTCTTGACCTTTCGCCAGTTTGCATAATATTTCACGAGTTTGGGAATTTTCATCAAAGTACGAAGTCGATTAGAAAAAAAATCTATTTAACACATTAAGTCAATCTAAAACAGGTAGAGGTTTTCTTCTTGCGAAAATTGGTCTCGTAAATTGTAAAAGCAACAGGACATTTCATCAACTCTTCTGCTGATGACGATGACGATACCCAATTCTGATCCCACTCTGGGAACAGGTCCACAGACAAATTACCTGAAGATGAGTTAAAAGTAATCTTTAAATACAAAAAAGCCGTACCCCCTTGCTACTTAAGTTAAAAGTAGCATTTTGCACTTTTTCATCTCTCCTTCTCATCATCCCATTTAAAAACTGTTCAAGACGAGGACTGACGAAGATCTCGGCAAAATTCACATTTAATATTCATATTCAGCATGATATTCGTGGAGAACACAAGGAGCAGTCATGAACTCGCATGAGCAATCAATTGCACATTTGAGACTCAGATTCTCTTCGAACAATTATTTTCACTTGAATCAAACACATTTTCAGCAGCAGCATCAGATTCCCTCTCATTCACGTTTCACATGAAATCCAGCAAAACTGGTGGTGCTGCTCATTAGGAAGCCTGATCAAATTATACAAGTAAAACCTCGCAAGAAGAAGTTTCATTTTCACACTATCCCGTGGATTCATGTCTAGGTGGCATGTCACTGATGAAAGATTTTTGTGAAAAAAAGTACCAACTCTGCCGATGCTTCTATATGAGCACCCCAAAATGACTATTATGCGAGTTGTGTGTGCACACATTTATTATTGTGATTAGAGAAAAAAGCATGTCTCAACTGAAGACTGATTGTTAATTCATTTCCAAGTGGAATTTGATACAGCGTGCCTCATTTAAATGAAAATTGTATAACTTTTCCTCTCTGCTCCTCACGACTTACTGCAAAAATGAAGGAAAAATGTAAAAAAAAACGATAATACCAAATCTAAAATATGGTTTTCGTAACGAGTTTTTTTGCTCCCTGTAAAAATGCAAGGTGCTTCTCTTCTGCTCGCTAATGTTTTGTATCAATACATGATGAAGGGATGAGAAGGATAATTGCATGATAATTGTAGTGACGCCCCTTGATTTGCGCATTTGTACAAATTCGGCTGTATGGATAAGAGACTTGCTTTTGCTCATTCACTCCAAAGACAATAAGCATTATTTTTTTGCTTATAGCTTCTCCTCAGCTACCAGGTTTTTGCTACTGCCACAACCCACAGCCACCGCAAACGGGACGGATGAAATGGAATGGAAGCTTAAGGTAGTAATTAATATTAGAGAAATAATTAGAATTTGTCCTTCATGTGCATACGCACGCAGACGGGGAGAATGATGAAGTGAGTGCTCTGAGCAAGACGAGCCTTGAGGAGGAAAGATAAAGAATTTTTCCATGTCAAAAAGGAATCTATAATCATTTCATCTCTTTGCAACCGGCAGGAGGAGAAAAAAATAGACTTTTGCTTCTGGGTTTTCAATTCAAATCAGTGAACTTCTCTCTCTCTCTCTCCCTTTTCTTTAGTCTTCTTCACTTCAGCGATAACAAATGACTACTACTACGGTTCCGCAAGTGACTTAAATTACACGAGATGATGAGATCGAAAAAGAAACACACTCAACATTACGTCATCTTCTCTCTCTAAACTCTTGTCTTGTGTTTTGGTAAATACTTGTGTGTGCAGCACGCACACCTTATGCACCGAGAGCCAGAGGAAGAGACTTAACTTTTAAATGAGTCTTTCTTTTTGATTCATAGCGGAAACAAATGAGCACCCATCCCACTGCTAATCATTGCACAAACCCCTTCCATGATGATGATCACAATTTTTTGTCGTTTTATTGAAGTTTGTGTAAAAAATGCGAAAAAAAAACATTTGTACATTTTGATGGAGGCAAAGACCTCCTTACGCAAGAAGATATATACGCAACTTTGAGAGATGTAAGAAAAGCTTTATGGTTTTGTGAGTTGAAAATGAAAGTGTATGTGTGAAGCAGGTACTGTTACGTTTACGTTATTTTGTGCACCCCCAAAAACACTTAACCTGCCAAGGTTTTTCTGACGATCATGTTGGTAATGACATTACATGTTTGGTGCACAAAAGTACGTCTTCAGTCTTCATGTGTGTATATCCTCTTTTTTTACAGTTTTACATTAGCTCAGCCCAGCCAAAAGAAGAAAAAAGAGTTGAAGTAGAAAAGGCGCTACTTTCCATCGATACCATCAAATTCGAAAAACACAACAAACAACACCATCTCACAGCATATATTATATCTGTGTTTGAAAAGTAAAAGCTGCGATTTGCACGATAATCAGAGTGCCACATCAGAAATGAATGTACTCCATACAGCAGCAAGGTATATTGATAAAGAAGGAATTCTTGCAAACTCGCATGCAAGCATTAGTGAGCATGGACTCCAGCCAAGAATTGCAATGATTATTGTGTGTAGAGGAGGAACACACGCAATTTGAAGGACTCGACTATGAATCCCTGAGCGTGATAAAGGATTTGAAATTCATATAAGTGTACAAATTAGAAAAATTTTGGCTGACATTGGTGAACACATCAAGTCTGTTTGAGTGAAGCGAGGGAAGGATTGCAAGCACTACTACAATTTTGTGTTGATGAGGATTGAAATAAATTGAAGGATTACATAAATGCAACAAAATTTATATGATGTTCGACGGCTCATAACTGACTTGGATTGATAGATTGTTTTGTTTTGACTATCTATAAATTATTACAATAAAAACTCATTCATATAACCATTCGAGATTCGTATGTTATCTATTACTTCATTCTAGCCTTATTCACTTCTTTTAAAAACGTAAACGACGTTCTTATGTGTTAAGTTTTTCTTCCACTTGTGGTTGTATAAGTTAAAGATTCGACGGTTTTTCGGAGTACAACGTTTTATCCTTCAGCATACCTTCATAGTTCATCAATGTTTGCTCTTCAAATTAAGCAATTACTTGGACAAAAGGAGCATGACACTAATCTTATCTTCACTCTAAAACACCATCCACACACAACCCCGTTATATTCCTCGTGTCACTCTCAAATTCTTTAAAAAAATAAAGTGTGTCCCTCTCTAGTCCCTCCGGAATGAAGTAAAAGTAAATGGCACAAACACACTTGAAAATATATATGTATGCCACTAGTTGCGAAAATGACAATGACAATGTGAGTGGACAAATTTCATTCTACTAACTACACTCCTATTTATACACCTTGACAATGTGCAATCTCATGAGTGATTGATATATAAAAAATATCGTTTCGCAACAAAGACGAAAAAATAATCATCTTCTGATTCATATACCTCAAAAGCTTCTTTTGATAAACTCTCTCGAAATGAAAAGGCGTTGACTAAAAATTGTGTGCGCCTCTCAAAAATATATATATATTTTTCTAAATTGAATTATTTACAACTCTCCAAATTGTCCTGCTTTATATTTTTTAAAGCTATAAATGCACTAACAAGGCACATATCACATCATCATAACAATAGAATGAATGATTATTTCTTTTATTAGGCGAAGATGAGGCACTCTCGGACAGCAGAAAACAGGTTAACACCTTTTCTCATAAACGTTTGATGATATTGTTATTATCAGTGGGCCTACAACTACAACCAAATCAAACCAGTGAAGAAGGAGACTCTCATACAAAATGACAGCGAGAGAAGATGCAACAATGCAAGACAGGTTGAAATGAAACACATTTTACTCTCTGAATTGGAATTTATAGAAATATACGCTGAAAGTGAGCTGCTGCGTAAATGGAGTAAACGAGTGATAAAAGTATATCGCTTTTCCCTATTTTTTTCGAATGCAGTATTGCAGTGACAAAAGGATATTGAGTCATTTCCATTCTTTCCTAAAGGTGGTGATGATTGAATGTGATGATAAGAGTAACAATTTTTTTTCTCATTCGAGAAAAGGACAAAAGTGATAGTGACATTGACGTTCTTGTGTGTGTTCATCAAGCAGGGATGATGAAAGGTAGTAAACTGAATTGAAATGAAAGGCGAATCAAATAATAAAAATAAATATTTTTCTACTCACACATATCATTTTACACCTAATTTTTTCTCTTTTTTTGTTTAAATTAAATATGTTCACTGCCAAATGCAATTGGCCATCCGATCACAAAAATGGTTACGACTCTTAGCGCAACGTGTCCCCTTGTATTGTGAATATTGTGATCATCATCACCTTCCAATTTCGTTGCTTGTAACAGGTGTACTTGTCAAATATCTGTAGCAAGATCGTTATGCGAGTAATATTATGCAGCCCATAAATGGTCATAATACTGATAATTGTGAGGGAGCGCCAAACAAGAAAAAGCCACCATTTTTGCATATATTTCATTTGACCATAATCATAACAAGTTGTAATTTGTGATGTTCTACACATCGTTGCATAATGAGTCCATCTTCGTTTCGAAGAAAATATTAAATGCTCAGTCCTCACCATTCCTATTCCATTTACAAGCATGAAAACTATTGACACACAAAATATGTCTGACTTTCGATCAGATTTGCTCACACACGCCAAGCCACATACTCAAGCTATTTAAACAAGTTCCAGTCCATAGCAAATCTCTGAAGTGATCTTAACGAACTAAAATCCCTCAAAAAATGCTTTTCAGATTCCACGAAATCTATCTCCTCTTCCAAATTAAAAAAATAGATTTTCACCTTTATGTTAATCATATAATCAATTATTCACGTATGAATACCTATCTACCTCCATACAATTAACATAAATTCTTTCCTAAAAAATATTCAACAAGCCAAAGCCAAGCCTTCCCTACTGCTTCAGGTATACATATTTTTCACGTTTTTACACCTAAAATTTTCTCCCGATTGATGAGAGCCAGAGAAATCTGAGGCTAGTTCTTGCCTAATCAATATGCTTGTATTTTTCAGGAGGGTGATAGAAATTGAGTAAATCATTCTTGAAGGACTGTGATTAGCGGAGACGTTTCCCTATACGAGTATATGTAGATGCATAATATATGAAACAAGACACTGTGGCTACTTGCATCTATCTCCTCTTAAAGGTGATCTTCATTGATGCTTCGACGAGTAGTCGATGATGCTCGATGCTCATTCCAGATTATTATATACTCTCTGAGAGATTGAGAGAAAATGTGTTAAAAATCAACGGAGGTTAATAGCACCTCTTCGATCCAAGTTGGAGAGAAAACGTGCACAATCATCCTCATCATGATCACAACCGTCATATCGTCAGCACCACCAACAACATCATTTTTTTCACCATGTATTCATCATCATCATCATCATCATCATCACCGAACAAGGGATATACTTTACTCCTATCAAAATTCTCAATCCACTTTCCATAACAAATATGAACTTTTTTCTTCTTCTTGATGCTTTCTTGCCACGAATGTATCACGTCTTTTTAAAGGTCTCAGGACTTCTCTTCTGCATCCATGTAATTTTCTGGTCATAAACTGTGATCATGGCTAATTGGCAGGTGGTAAAACACTTGCAGTTGAGCACCTTAATTTTTTTCTCTCAAGAAAAAAATCTTTTTTCCCTTTGACATGTGTGTGAGTTGTGCGTGTAGTCCCCGTATATTTATCAGCAAAATAGTATTCTTTTTTGTGTGAGCAAAAGGTGTAAACTCTTCATGTAAAGACAAAGTGGAGGAATATATACAAGTTAAAATGGTTTTATGACTCGCTCAAAAAAACTCTTTTCACCATTATGTTTATATTCAGAGTGATCACCTTTTTCACCTGTTTTTCTTCCTCCTCTTCCTCTTCATTTTTATTATTTTCAGAGAGAGAGAGAGAGAGGCTAAATACAAAAAAGTGCAACTAGTTTAGTACACTTATTTTTTTCTCCCAAGTGAAAATTGAACGTGTTTGTGTATGCATGCCTGCATAATAATAAATTCTAACCTTGTTTACTCACAATAAGTGCACTTTTCTGGAGGAGGAATACAAATTCGGTTGTAAAAATATTATGCAACTTGCTCACTCTCCACTCGTCTACAAGTTTATTATTGTTATTAATATAGGATTTAAGTAGTGTAGTGGAGGAAGACGCCAGAGTAAAAGCCTTTTTTTTGTTTGCATTTCGTTTGGTGTGCACAACCAAAAAAGGAGCTACAAGCAACAGGAAGGAGTTGCTCATGTGAATGCGATGCGATGAACGAGAGAACCAAACCAGTAAAAATTACACTTTCCAATCCAACTCCAAACTTCTTTTGACTTAATAACTGGACATGTTTTTTTTCAAGCGAAGAACAAATGAAAAATATGTGCTAAGTAGTTAGATAAAAAATATATATTTTTGTATGAGAAGTCAATATACACATTCCTCAAGGTGAGCTGTGAGCTGTGTGCACGTTTTCATTTTTATGAAGATGGCAGAGAGAGAGAGAGAGAGAGAGAGAGAGAGAGAGAGAGAGAAAACATGTATTTTTATCCAGCTGCTAGCTACTTTTCCTTCTCCAGAGACGAAGCAGCAGGATGCAGAAGCAAAAGAGTAATCTCGGAAAATTTCAAAAGGTGTGGGATCAGAAGCTGAACAAAAATGGACACAGTAGGCAGTTCGTGGCTTAATCAGAAATTGCCCTACCCAAATGACCTACCTGGAAGGAAGCGAGAGAGAGAGAGAGAACAAAATCGTGGAGAATTCATTTTCCATTTGAAGCTCTAAGTAAACGCTAATATACGAAGTCAAAGGGAGAAGTTGTGTGTGTGCAATCTGCATTCATGCATCTTATCAACTCTGTGAATAATGATAGTTACTTAAAACATTGTAAAAATTCATATGTATTTTTTACACCATTCCAGAAAGCTGTTGTAAATTTAGGCGAAAATAAGCAGGTTTTATATGCTGTCACTTTTATGACAGTGGGAGCTGTATAATTTTTTTGCCCAAAAATATGTGTAAAATATATCCTCCTGATATAAACATGCAGCTTTTCTTTATTCCTCTAAAACTGAATTTGAATCTTTGTAATAAAAATGCTCCTCCGAGAGTAATATATCCCGAGTGTGTGTGATGTGTGAAACGATACACATTAAGTGAGCATAAGCATACGAATTTTTGCACAAAATCCATAATTTCTCAAACTTGTTACCACTCCATTATTTCTGCCGGAGTGATTCATAAAAAATATATGTTGTCTGAATGCGCCCGTATCACGGCATACGCCCGTGATTGCACTTGAGCATTAAGGAAGTGTATATTCAGTCACACTTTAAAATTATGAGGGATGAAGATATGAACTCCAGTGCAAAAATATTTTTCACACTTTTTCTTTTACGTTTAAGTTTAATCCTCCCCAAAAATCACGGCAGTGATTACCATCCGCTCGTATAAGGAATTTATTGTGGTGCAACGTCCTCATTAATATCCCGCCTGACTTTTTTTTTTACCTTAGAATCATCTCCCGAATTATGTCTTCATCTTTTTGGCATTTTTCTTCAGAAAAAAACTGCAAGTCAACATCTGCGTGCATTTCCTTTTTAGAGTGGTGATGCTGATGGGTCAGAAGAATGCGATTATTATTTAATTATTGTTTTGAGCACAGTAAGCAAGATGAGCTCTTTCAGAGATGAGCTTGCTCTGACTCTATGACGTATGTACTCACTTCAAAATAAAAGTGAGCCATAGGGAACAATGATGATGAAGATGATGATGAACCCACTTTACTTTTCCACACAAAATAAATTCACTCTTAATTTCCGTACTTGTGCACCTTCCGATTTCCTTAAGTGCGTCACAAAATGCCTTGTGTTTTTTGGGGGGAAATCTTGAGAATTTTAGTGAAGTCAGTGCCAACAAGCTTTCAAAAAAATACCATAAACTTGTGAAGACGTAATGACCCACGCTCGTTCGCAGTTCATTATACATGGGATATTGTGGATAAAGGGAAAAGGACATATAATATTATTTGACTAAAGTCAGTCATTTTCTTCCTTCGATTTTCCCTCGAAAATGAAGATGCTTTTGCACGTACGGATTCGTGTGTACGTGGTAATCAAGAGATTTGTCTTGAAAATTATATGAATTGGGGAGCAGAGAAGGTAGCTTCTTCGCTCGTAGAAAGTTTTCTCTCTCTCTCTCTCCAAATCCTGCTTACCCTTTCATTTTCATTCACAACGATTTTCCTTTTTGTTGTTTCTGCACCATCACAGCTACTTGCAAATATTTGCAAACATCAACTTTTCTTTGATTACATCATCACACCGCTATCATCACAACAAACTCCATCCTTAAAAAGCTTATGTACATTTGTGAATCAAGTCACACTTATCCTTCTTCTTCTCTCATTGTTTTTTATTACAGAGAACCACTTGTTATTTTAACAATCCTTGTGGATGTTTTTTTTGTTTAAAAATTGGCATGAACTCACTTTGCTTGCAAAAAAAACTGACAGACATATTATATGCTACCTAAAGGAATAACCCTTTTTACTTTTTACCAATGTGCATTGTTATCGCACACATAAGAGTAAGCCACAACATACAAAGCTTGGTCTTGGTCATATATGAAAACCACCTTCTGCACATGCATAATCACATCAAAATCAACCGTACGGTTTGTCGCTTTCTGTGGGCGTTCTGCCACATTGAGACTATCGAGTCAAGGAAAACAATGACCACTTGTCTGTAAATTTTGAAGACGCAGACGGTAGACACATTATGTAATCCCCAAAATGAAAATGAAATCCACTTGGTTCAATTGGCGATTAGTATATATTTTTTCTGATTGAGGACTGAGTCAAAAGCGGTATGCTTACATATGCGAAGGAGGATTTCCCCGTCTTAATTTATTACTCAAGTGTACACATCGCATCTCCCTACTTTTGCTACCTTTCCATTTCTTTTCGAGTCTATCGATGCATTTTATATGCATCCAAAAGTTATCTGACCAGACCAGTGGACTTATCAAGTGTGATGGGTGATGATCAAACGAAACGAAACAACGTGATTGAACGTCAAGGGTGCAATGGTGCACACAACGGGCTTTGCATACAGATACAAAAATTGATGTCAGAGTCAGTTTTTTTTCTCGAAGGGAATCCGCTTATAAAAACCGAGAAGAAGTAACATATGCGATGCGGTGCTAATTCCAAAGTCTCATTACCGGATTTAGGACCAGAGGGATATATAGATACAGGCTACAGGCTGGTTTCTACTTTTAGCCAAACAATCGAAAGTTGACTTGAGAAAAGGCAAGGTGGTTTATACCATGATTTCTATACCTATCTAAAAACCTGCTATTTGCACAACAATGCCCATTTTTTGCGTGCATATATGCTTGGCACTCACTCAAAGCTACCGATCTATAGGAAATGCAGTTTTATGTATTGAGTCGTGTTGTGAATGACGATTTTTGATTATGGTGATGTGTGCTCTGTTCAGTATTGATAATCCACATCATCATCCTATTATTACCATTATTATTATGGAAGATTCAATACTCATATACTCATACGTGCATTTATGGTACATCACTACTCTATTCATATTTTTTTACTGAATTAACCAAACCACAATGCAAGAATGCCATCATCATCATATAGCAGAAGTTTCAGAATGAATATAAAAAACCTTTTCAAGAGAAAAATATCGAGTTGAGTTGAGATGGAGGAGAAGCTCCGCGTCATGGAGGAATGGAGGAAGAAAGAGGAGCACAAAACAAAACTTGCATCATGATCATGAAATGATCTCTGATGTTGAACACATCGCGCATCAGCTGCATTCCATCCCAGGACGTTGCCTTTAGCTTAAAAAACTTCATCTTAGTATATTCCCTTTACTAACTATGCAGCTACTTTACTACAGAGCATATGTATCCACATAAAACTCCTACAATTTTTTACAACTGCAACTGCCATACTTGTTTTTTTCAACGTTATAGCTTTACTTACGCAAATTGCATTGAAGAAGGGAAAAAACGAAGAGGTAAAAATTGCTAAAGCTTACCTCATCTCGTTTCCCCATAAACAACTTTTTTTTCTTGTCGAGACAAAAGTTTGAAAGCTCATCTCGAGCTTCTCGTTGTGAGATGCAAGTTTTGCTCGGACAACATATGCCAAAGTCGCAAGAGAATTACGAAAGATATTCGATCCCAACTCAAATGACTTTACTGGAAAGTTTTTAAAATACAATCATCCTAACTGAAAAATGCTGCGCAAGTAGCTAGCGTAAAGGGGTACTATAATTATTATTGTTGTTTTTATAAAGTCCCATGTTGCATAATCAGCACAATTTTGTGCGTTTATTTTATACGGATGCCAGCTCGGAAAGGGTGAAAATGAAATTATTTCAAAAGAAATACAAAGACTGTTCGTGAGTACATTGCCTTGTGCTACTATAAAAAAATTGCCGCTACTTCAAATGAATTGCACAAACGAGCTGAACATACAACATCCTCACTTGTCAATATGGACGTCGGTGGAATGAAGGTCACAAAAGATTTTCAAAAACAGTGTCTTGTGTAATCATCCTGAAACTATTTCCTGTACAACGTTTCACAGAAATTCCTTTCTGGATGATGGCGTCTACTCAACCATCTAGTCTCCATTCTTACCTGAATGCCTTTATCCTTTTCAGAAGGAAGAAATTGGTATTGGGACATACATGCAAAAAAGGCCATATTGTCTGTTAAACGAGATGCCTCAAAAAATCGAACCAGAAAAGAAAATCCACTTTTTGGAGCAACATTTTTTCAGTGTCAAAATATTCCCCCTTTATCCCAACAAGTATATGACATTCAATTTAAGATAAGCTTATTTAGAGCTCCACTCACAAAGCTGGTTTTGCCAAATATAGGAAATCTATAGCAGATGGTAGACATAACAAAAAGGAGCACCACATTCCTATCTTCTCTCTCTCTTCACAAATTTCCAACATGTTTACGTATAATTTTCAAGCTTTCGATCCTCTTTCAATAATGACATATGCCTTGGCCCTGGATGAGTATGCGATTACTTATGTACAACGGAGGAGGAGGAGATTAGAGCGTGGCTTGGTTAAGTTAAATGGTTGCACACAGCAAAAAAAGAGCGAGTTGAAGCCAGTTCTGTCAAACTATTTTAGGAAATCGTTTCCACAGAAAAGTCTGACACAACTTGACGGGGGAGACGAACTCTCGTCCTTGTTTGCAATATTCGAGATGCTCGTTCTGCAACTTGCAACCTCCCTAATTGAATGCATAGATTGATGCCATTTTTTGTATTCAATCCAGTGGTCCATTTTAAAAGTGAGCATACATACTCTTCTTTGTTTGGAAACAAGTACCTGAATGCAATTAATTTCAATCAGGAATTGAAATACAAGGTAGTCATGATTTTAGCTCAGATTCCCTGGAAAATATGAAAATCATGTTGAGGAGGGCACCTTCCTCAGCTCATTACCATCATGAAGCATCATTATCCAAACGGAACACCAGGATTTAAAAGGAACATCTTAGGTACATGGAGGAGGATAAGAATGGAAAATGACAAAGTGTAAATTCAGACATGCATCCATTCCTCCATCCAAAAACTTTGACAATAACAATTTGAAAAGTGTTTCAGGAGAAGAGATGATTGCTCACTAAAAAGCAAGCAAAAAATACCACTCCAAGAAGAACCTTGTGAAGGTGAAATGCCTACGAAAATTACTGTTCGGACACTCACATCTCTCGTGAATCCTTTCTGGCGTCCAACAATTTTTCACAACAACAAAAAAACTGTACGTGCGTCTATTGTCCGTTTCTCCGCCATTTCTCCATTGGAATAATGGACACAAGCATCTCAACTGTGAAAGAATGTTTGCAGTTTGCATGATGACGAGAGATGATGTTACTTTTCTTTAGGGGAAAATGTAAAATTACATGGTGTGCTACCACAATAACAAAAAAGTACATCCTAAAACTCGCCAAAGACAATTTTTTCAAGTACGCCAAAGCCAAAGCCAAGGTAAAAAAACGACGATGCATGCACATTTTCAGTCCACCTCCTCCATCCATTATAAAGATTTTTTTGGCTGCCGAGAGCCGATCAAATCTTCAAGATTGTCCACAGAAAATATGTGAAAGATTTTTGTGTGCGTTGTTCAACGAATGTAAGTGCAATGTCACGGATTAAAATTCTTGGGAAGGACGATCATCTTCAAAAGTCTTTTACGCGATAATGATGACGATGAACTGTCTTGAGACAAACTCTATACCTTTCTACCATGATTATAGTTGCAATAAAAAACAATGTGTACACTAATTATAGCTTTAAGAGCCACTAGAATAAAGAGAAAATGCGTAGGGAAGAAACTTTATACTTACAACTTGCAGGATTAATAACGCCAACAGGTCCACGGTACCTGCACGCACTTGTATTTCCGAAACCAGCAAGAATGATCGAGGCGTCAGCTATAAGCTCCCTTCTTCGCACAACGGAACTAAATTAGCTATTATTCTTCTTTGACGGCCAGCCTTTAAAATTTATGAACGCACTTAACTACAAATGGCGAATATTCTTCAAAAAAATAAAGAATACATCACTCAAAAAAGAAGCGAAGAGGAACGCTTTTCCTTTCAGTTTTCTACGGTTTTCGCAAAACAATAATTTCGTGATGACCACTGGTTATTGACACGATCGATATGACTGGCTTCAGGCGTCATTTTCATTCCGCGTCCACTCCACCAGTAAAAAAATACGTAAATGCACTTTTGGGAAAGAAAGCACGCCAGCATTGAACTGACATACTTTTATTTTGCGTGCGTGTGCGTGTGCACTTTTTCGAAATTTGAAAGTGGCGCGCCGGGCGCTCCATTCATTTTTTCAAATGCACCTTTGGGAATAGTAATGTGCAGTAGAACGTTCTGGAATAAAATTCTCTATGATTTCAAACTCTATCATCATATCATGTTCTAAAATTTTCCTCATATCAACTTCATTACGTTACAGTGGGGTCGTTGTATCTGTCAGTGTATTTTCGACATCCGAATTTTATAAAAAATTGTAAGTGGCACTGAAACACGCTAAATTGTGAAATCGTTGCGATATCGTCTTCGGCCTAAATCTTACTTTCAGTATTTACAGTGCAAGCGGACTTTGATGGAAATGCTCCATGTCGTGATGTGGTGTGTGCGACAACATCTTGAAACTAGTCTAAATACCAATTCACATCGTGTCGTTCCTCCCATTTAAAAAGTTATCAGGGAAAGGAAAATTAGGTAACCCAAAAACTATTTATTTTATCTCACGTTTCAAACTATGAAAAATTGTATTTGATTGTTTAAACTAGAGACTAGATCCTCCTTCTAAATTCATGTCACCTTTAGGTCAAGCCAGGAGCACCGTGAGGAGCACCTCTTTATTCCTAAATCTCTGTACTCATAAATCATCAACTCATAAACACATCTAATTTTAGGAAAATGAGCAGGTCCCACAACATATACACCATCTCTCTCTATAAAACGTGCTTACGCACTTTCACTTTTCCTGACAGATGCACATAAGTACACATCATCTGTGAATAGACAAGTACATTCTTGATGAAATAAAAATGTACAATAAAATAATTAGCTGAAGTAGTTAATAGTTAATCATCTCTGTTGGTGCTGACTGTGCATGCATGACTGACTCTATCTTCATTTCAGCGTTAAGGGAAAATGCATGAATGATGCATGGTTCTCTCTCGTTCGGTCAAAAGCCTGACACTGTGTCCGTCTCCGTACGTATTTGGCACAAAAACAAAACTACATAATTCCTTAATAATTTAACATTATTCATATATCTTCTCTCGTGATGTATGTGTGCCGCTGCCACACAATTACCTTCCCCTCCAATCCACAATGCAGGTGGTCACCACAATTTTTTTTCTTTTCGAAAGAAGGTCACAACAGACACAAAGAAAGAGAATTTTTACTCCACACGAATCCAGCTTCTCCTCTCAACACTCAACGTATATTGTTCTGCTCCATCTTTTTCGAATTGGAGTAGAAGGAAAAGCCTTCAAAATATAATATTCTGAGATTGTTAGTTTGTAATTTATGCCACTCATTAAATCATCAATTTTTACATATCTCTTTTTTTTTCTCTCTCTCAAATTACAAGTCTCGATTGGTTTGCTCGTGTGGTGGAGTGGACTATCTCTCAAACCATCCAAAATTATGAATGAATATTATATTAGAATTTAGATGAGAAAGACGTGTGCAACCTCACCTTGAAAAAATGTATTCTCGATTTCGTTACTCTTGACACGAAGTGGCACACAATATATACCTTAACTATTTATATTATGATCCCTAATTTCTCATACAACAACAATACCACGACAAAATTCAATTTTCATCACGATCACATCCACATGGAGGATTTTGTGTCACACACACAAGAAAAGGCTAAAATTACCAGGACACGCATTTTTTCCTATTTTGTTGTTCGCTACTCTCCTAAACAATGCCAATATTTAATTTCACACTTCCTAAACATATTCAATTTCAATTCGATATATGGATTTCGTTGAAGAAAAAAAAATATAATGTGTCACTTTCGGCTTCCGTTTCTACTTCCCTCTTTCAATTTGAATCTTGTTTGAAAAATCGTCTCTTTGACATTCAGACGAATATGGCACATTTAAAATTAATTGTGCCACTCAACCAAAAATGTGATTGCACACAGGTGTGCTTTTAACCTATATTTAACAAGACAATATTGAATTCCCTCTCTCACACGAGCATAATTGATAATTGGCGAAACTTGATCCGAGTAGATAAAAGTATGATATGCACTCTTCGGATTGACATGCGACAGGTTTCCATTCATTGACGGGAGCTAAGCAGGTGTGCGCTTCTGAGAAATGAGGAAAGAACTATAATAAAAAGTGTCATTTGAATGGACACTTTTTTATTAGGATTTAACAAGGCATTTAACTCGTGTGCAGTGGATGTGCCGGAACTCATTTCTTGAGAAAGGATCCCTCTTTTCATACAATTGAGCTCTCCACGCAGATGTAACAATGCACCCTCCAACTTTTATTCTTTAAATATATGCGATTTTAAATCCAATCTTGACAGTTCACGCATCACCCAACAACCTTTTAGCCAATCCACATTGTCGAGATCATTAACACTTTCAATTTCAATTTCCTCTCTCAAGATAAGTTGGTAATAGGAGACAAGTATTTGACACTATCAATTACATAATTCCTATATCGTTAAGGCGTAATAATGAGCACGCGTGTAGCTATTTAAAATCCTGCCAGATTATATTGGGCTCGTTGAAATTGAATGCAATTTAAGATCAAAAAGATTGTAAGTTTCTTCAATTGTTTCATATGAAGTAACGTTACAACACGTATATTGCATTTAAAAAGTGAGAGACTATTGATTTACGTCACTTTTTCCGCATCCGATGATTACAAAAGGCTCGTTCCGCCACACCACCTCACTTTTAATTCTAAAATTCAAGCAAGTGCCACTAGAAAGTTTAGAGCTAAGCACACACACATCACACGGATTTAGTGTGAAACGTAATTAATTTGTAATAACTGAAAATTGGCATAAATCACGATTTACTCGATCTTTTCATGAGGAATTTCATGTTTTCGTTCTACACCGTTCCTTTCTACTTAAATGCTTGACATCGACAAACGAGAGAATCCCTTCCGGAAGCAAAAGTCCGTAATTGAATTCAAGCACGTTACATTCATGTACATAATGGTCGAGTTGCTCATAAAAGGAAGAAAAATATATATTATCTCAGCTCAAGTTCCTATTTCAGATTCAGACACGTACGAGGAAGATGGACAGGTGAGATAAGCCACACGATGCCAATGACAAACAGGAACACTTCCCCACAAAAAAAATGAAGTGAAGAAGATGATGATGAAGGCGAGGTGGTAAGGTGCTCTGGTTGGTGCTGTGCACATTTTAAAAGTTTGCTACAATTCGGTCGCTAGAAGGTTACTTCATGCTCCTTTTGTACTTTTGGATTATATATTTTTTGTTGACAAATATGGTAGCCCTTTTCCTCTGTAATACACATATTTGTATATAAGGACGTGTTTTCCCGAACCTTCAGTTTAGCTCAAACACTTTTTCTAGGTCAACATAATTATAATGAAGAGCGCGAGTCAAATGAAGCAGAAAATGAAGTATGTTATAATTTTTTTCGAGGCAATGACAAAAGATGGAAAAGAGTGAGAGATCGTTTACAAGAATTAGAGAGAGAGAGAGAGCGTTTAGCATTCAAATTAATTTCTCACTACCACAATCAAATCATTAGCATGGGAATTTTTCCCATAAAAATGCTACCATTTCAAAGCCATCGAAACTGTAACATTTTTGTTACAGAAATCAGTGAAACAGGCGGAATCAAGACGGACTTGAGTATACAAAATTCTCCACGCTTGATTTCAGTAAACTTCTCTGAAAAAACAAAAAGAAGAAGAATCTAGAGAAAACGAAAATGTGTTTATGAGTTTGCTTTTGTTTTTTAAATTTCTAGAAAAAAAATCATGTCACTCCTCCGGCTAATAACATTCAAATTTCTAGCTTTAAAAAATTGCGAGAATTTTCATGCCGCTAATTTCTACAAAAACAAATAGACAAACATGTTGTGTTTACAAATGGAAATTCGAGCAAATTTTCTTTCACATTTTTTTGTGTAGCGAAGTAGCGAATATGTTGACGAAAATTACTCGTGTTTTCCCATCCCTCTGATAATCTATGTATGATGATCTCACAACTCGTATAGTATCGTGCAGATAATGATATTTTGAATGAAAGATAATGGTCCGATGTTAGAAATACCATGAAAGTTTGCTCATGTGTGCGAATCACATTTGTTAAACTATTTCCGGAGATTTGCAAAACTGAATGAATGAACGATGAGAGGAGTACATCCGTAAATCATGTGACGTTTTCCCTGCTTTTCTTTGAGCTTGATAAAAATTGTTGTCGCACGCTCTCTCTGAACTTTTGGAAAATGCCATAATGCGTTTTAGATAGAGAGATAATTATTATATCGTGTGTCAATGCAACTATCACACATAATCATACTCTAACGTACACTCATACATTGAGTTACACAACTATAAAGTCAGTATTATGCTGAGAAATTTCAACACAAGTCCAATCCAGTGAAGAAGAGACTACAAGGTTTCTCCAACTCGACTAATCTATTACTCTTTTTAACGAGCACAAATTTCACCACCACACAGGCACACGATGTGGATAGTGGATGTGATGTGGTAAATGAGTGGAAAAAAAGAAAAGTGGAGGACTCTGTCAGTGACAGTTATATCCCAAATAAAACAAATCCAACCTTCTCTCGTCTCTCCATTTAAGTCATGTCTCTCCAGGCACAAGTGGCAACTTGCCACGAGAAACGCATCCAAACAAAAATCATCCAAACTTTGTACTCAACTCGGCTTGTGCTAATGCTACCATTGAAAAGTGCAATTCCTCATGTACGCATCGTCTCTCTTGTGTATGTTTGGCTAGACGTGCGTTGTGCGTTACTGTCGGATTGATGGCAACAGTCATTCTCATTTTACATATATCTTCCCTTTCATTTCCACGTTTAAATAGAGAATTTAGCTTTGCACATAATATTTTGTACTCTCTGCATCAACATCTTTATGTTTTCCTCTATCTGCAAAAGCCATCGGCCTCCGAAGAGGATTTTGTGCGTACATACGCACTCCGGCACTCCTCAACGAAAGGGAAAGAAGGAATAGTAAAAAATGCCATGAGCAGTTCTCCATAAGTTCCACTTTCTTCCACGCTCTTCTTTTTCTCTCTGTTCGGAACAGATCTGAAATAAAACAGTTTTAGCCCCGCTTATAGCTTACGAGTCTACGTTTGTCGCATTTCCCAGCCATCCAGTTTTTTTTGTGATTCTGCACTGTCGTAAGTAGACGCTAGATTTCCAAACTCTCTGTGAAGAATGTAAGTAGTTTCCTTAAGGAGCAGGAGAAGACGATATGGGAAATAAGAAATCACATAAAATTGATTGAAGAAGAAAACAAAGGTTTTCAAGCTCCTGGTCCAGTCCAGACCAAAGAGGTCTCCACGTTCATTCTCACATGTTTTTTTTACATAAAGCATGTAGTCCAATTCACAAGAAGAGAATCATATAACATGGTACTTTTTTAGCTTCAGTTCTGCTTAAAGTATTTATTATTGCAAAGTATGCAAAAAAACTGGTTCTTCAAACGAAACAAGAGTAATTCTATCTACATGATGATTTTTTACTAGGGTCGTCTTAGAGAGAGGCACAGACCAGACCAGTCTGATTTTCTCTTGGCTTCAGCTAAAAAAAATCTTCTATCTTCTCTGGAGAGAGCTATAAACCCGTGCCAGAGGTAGAGGAAGAGAAACACATGCTAAATAATAGTTATTGTAACAACACAACTCGTCCCATTGCGGTTTTAAACCTGTACTTGTAATCATTTTCTTCCGTAAGCTTCGTCACTTTTTTTGCCACACTCACTCGCTCGCTCATCCTCAGAGAGAGAAATATACGTAATGAGCTGTGTTGTGTGTATGATTCTCGAAAAAATGTGCAATAGTCACATGAAAAAAGGTTATTACTTTTTGAGAGAAAATTTTTGTGCGTGAGGATTAATATTATTATTATGCGTAAACCGAGAGAGAGAGAAAAAAATATTCATAATATCCCATTTCTTCTTATTACATTGTTGAGAAGAAGGATCATCTCCTTAAAAAATATTTTTTTTGATCATTAAAAGTTCACCAAACTCCTCCATTTCCTACTACTGTTATTGTACAACATTTTTTCCCTAAATCATACAAGATTTTTAATGCACCTGCCGACAACTTAAACAACCATTTTATTGCGAGAGAAGCAGGCGTTAGATTACAAACTTAAAATGCATGCATAAAAATAAGAAGAAAAAAAATGTGCGAAAAAAGGATTTTTATGACAATGGAAAAAGAACGGGAAGCTGTCAAGAGGGAGAAAAAAAGACGATATATTTTATCAGTCAGTGGCTTTGGCTTACTTTTTGTTCTTTGAAAAAATAATCCTGTCTTCCTTTCAAAGTGTGTGTCTCCAACCGGAAATCCAGACAAATTGTTCTTAAATCCGATTTAAAAATAACTTCTGGTTTAAAACAAAAAAATCCAGTTTTTATAAGAGAAAAGTATGTGTAAAATCCACCTTCACAATTTTCAACAGATTATTTTAACGTTGTTCAGATTTGTAATAGAGTTTTGTGTTCTTGTTCTTGTTCTACTAATCACTTTATGTTATTCATAGGGAAAAAAGTGTATGTGTTTAATGAAGGCTAAAAAAGCCACAAGTTGACACAAATGTCTCTCTCTCTCCTTCTTTCAAATCACACTTTCAACTCCGTGTGCCCTTCTCTCCCCAAAGCCTCACACCATACCGACTTTGTCCCAAAACTGACAATCACACCAGCACGACAAGTGTCACTCTTTTTCTCTAGCTGAAAAGTGTTCACTCACTCGCATTTATTATTTTTTTTACTTGAGGGGAAGTGAAGTAAGATGTTCTCGCTTTTTCACAGTCACAAAAAAGCTCAGCAGAACATAAGAGAATGCACATATGCACAAAACCTAATTCGCAAAAAAAATTACCTCTCTGAGATGAGATGTTTGTCTCTTTCACACTGCGAACGTCTCAATAAATTATCTCAAGGAAAAAAGTTTTTTTTTTGTTTTTTGAAACTTCACCTTCTTTTTAAGGGAATTCACACAAGTGTAAAAAGCAGTTCAAGTCCAACCACTGAGCGGTACTTTTTTTATATGCACAGTGCAAATCACTCACACCGGGACCGTGTCAATATGATTGATTCCCTCAACAAAAAATTCTGTTTGCGTTGATGATGAAAGTTGGTCTTGGTGGTTATATTTTTTTTCTCAGAACAAAATGCATAAGGTGTTGTATGACATGAGACGATGATGCCGTTGTTGGTAAGGTGTCGATTTTCTGAATGATGAGGTGCGAGATGTTTTTTTTTCTGGGAAAATTAGGCAAAAAACCATTTAACCACAACAAGTCTGAGGAACACACGTTACACGTTGTGCGCACTTAATGACAAAACTTGGAGGAGCGAGAAACCATGCGTCAAGCTAAGCGGTGAACAATAATACTTGGCTTGCTTGAATCGAATCAAAATTGTGAAGAGATTCTTTTTCACGAGAGAGAGGATGTTGTTTTTGTGTGTAACCAAACCACGATAAAAACTGCAAGTTTTCTTTGAAACGAAGAGTAATAATTTTTATGTTCTCTGTCTGGGCTTGGTATGAGGACCACCGTCCTTTCAACTTGCACAAAACAATAATAAAAATCCGAGTAAACTGAACGTAGTAAACGTAACTTGAGATAGTGTACAAGACTACGCACTCCAATCCAACTCACTTCGAGCACATGGCCAATGGATATGTAGAAACTGACGTTTGGCTCGATGTTGATGTTGATGCTGCTGCAGCTTCGAATGCGACGAAGGGGTTGCTCAAAGAAATGCTTGCTCTGAAGATATGTGTGTGTGGCGATGATGATGCTAGCTTGCCGAGGGTCGACGAGAGACTGAAAGAAGATGAGAATTATGAGGATGGTGATGGTGACTACGTTTACTGCTACAAAACACAACCCTCGAACATAAAACATGCACACCATCACAACATCTCTCTCTCTCTCTCTTCATCTCATTCTCATCCTCTCTGCTTTTTGCGCGACTCAGTTGGAGCTGCACACTTGTCGTGCTTTTCTGCACCATATTTTTCTCATATATTTTTTCACCCTGTAGCAATGCAGTCTTTGGGAGTTTTTTGGGATTCTACAAAAGTATTTTGTTCAGAAATATATTCTCCACATTTGCTTTCTTGTCATTGCTGAGCTGAGACTGTGTGGGGGAAGGGGAGCTATATATTCCTCCAAAAATATGATGACTCCATCGTTTTACAATAGCTGGAAACCCCCTCCGAAAAAAAGTAAGCAGACTTACATACTCCCTGGAGAATACTAGTTTTACGTTTTGTTCTAATCAAATTTTCGTTAACTTCATATATCCAAGATTTAAGATGTGTGGAGGACTGGAGGAGAATATATACTGCGAAAAATGGAGGAATTGTTTCAAATACAAAAATATGAGAAAGCTAGTTTTGGAGAATGAGTTCTCCAGAAGTTGGATGAAGATAAGGCTGGAGAGGAGGACAAGGCAGATGTGTGGTGGTGGTGGTATGGGTGAACCACTGATCGTGAGTTTATCATTCAGCCGCAGCACTGAAGCTTCTTCCACCTCCACTCCCCACACACCCACTCCACTCGAAAAAGCCAATGTCAAGGTTGTTCCATTCATGAAAGCTGCTTCAAATCCCTTTTCAAGTGCTCCTTGACCAAAAAAAGAACGTGCAATATGCAATCGAAACATGACTTGACAGCTAATATAATGCACATACACACATTCGATGTGTATTTCCCTCTTCGACAATGTGCAGTTGCATGCCATGGGTAAACAATATCCAAATCCACATAAAACCCCAAATCCTTAGCTTGGCTTTTTTGTTCGGATAAAACTCACGTTATGTTTGGTTTGACTTGATCCAACCAAAGCGAAACCTTCATTCACGAAAAAAGTTGATGCAACTTTTCCAATACCAAACCCAAAAACTTTATCGAATTGAATCAATTCCAGATGCAAGAGAAAAGAAGGGTGTTGTGTCCCTGTCAATTTGAGTTTTAACTCAGACTTGAAACCAGAACCTGTCCATATTGCTTTCTACCATTCCGGATAACTTTTTGGATAGAATAGCTTCTGCATCTTTCTGACAGAGCTCACGTTTCAATCTAATCATTTCCAAAAGAAGAAACGCAATTCCAGGAAAATGGTGGCTTTCGCTTTGGCTCAGACCTCTCTCTTCAGAACGGCCTTGTGAACCCTTCCTTACTTCCAGAGAGAAACAGTCTCACTCCGTGCGTTTTCATCCTGACCATGCAGAGTTCCGCTACAGCCATCATGCATTTTTTTCTCCTTTACATCACTTTACTTTCATCCCTTTTCTTGGGAGACGTGTGTGGGTGAGCTGTGCGGGCTCCCCCTTCCCTTGCATTGCGGAATAATTGCAGTGGCAACGACTACACCCATTTCCCTAACAATTTACTCCGCTCCGCGAGGGATAAAGTTAAAGAGCCGAAGTGAAATGTGCGTTTGTCATTTACCTTCTCCAGTTCCAGAGAAGGTACATATCCAATCCACCTTGCACAAACTTCCCTTACAAGCCCCAAGAACAAGGGAATGTTGAGCTTTACGACTTTGGTTTTTAACCATCTCACGGGACTCATCGTTTCTCCATGGTCTCCTCGTGTAAACTGTGCTTAATCCGCAATAAGCCTTACCTTGTGCCGCTCACGAAACAAGTAACGAGGCACACGCTCCCAGTTCCAAACTTTCCACCGATTGCCATCATCGTGAAAATGAATATTAGGAAAACATAGGTTCTCAACGATGGGTTTCGTCGTGGAGAGAAAAGGGGAATTGTGAGTGAAATGTGTTGGAGATATGGCGCGACTCAATTCTATAAAAATATTATTTACGGTTTATGATGTAAAGCACACTCACATCTCTCACGAAGAGTGTAAGTTGCAAGTGTAAATGGCGTAACAACATCAAAAGATATATTTTAAAATATATTTTTCATGAAAAAAGTCTTCTTTTCTTGTAACTCGTTTAGAACTCACTTAAGTAAATATGATGCATGCCCTGCCCATATCCAATCACAATTTCCCCTTTGAAGAAATCCATCTTCTCCCTCCGACAAAAAAAAGATCCCCAAGACACTTCCTTCATCGTTTTTTTCTCAGTCGGTATGGATGGATGCGTTTGTCAGAAGCCAAAAAGTCATTTTAGCACCTCATCCACCTTCATCGCCACCGCTGGTGTGCTGGCCACCTGAGCACGCATCACGCTTTTAAAACGTGAATAAAATGCGTGCCTTCTTCTTCTCTGAGATGAGGCATATGTGTCCGACGTCGGTGGAAAAGAAAAGAAAGGGAAAGAGGAAGCTATAACATTCCATTTACATAATGCATTATGTAAAGTTCAGTTTGAAAATAATATTACTCTACGTTTTTTTCACAATTTTTACTGCGCAACATAAAAGTGTTGAGGTTCGAGAGTTGGAGAAGAAGAAAAGTGTTCCAGCCATTAGAGGACATAAAATGATACATTAATGCAAGATCACTCGCTACGAAAAACGCACTCACACAAATTATTCATGCACGTATGCATTCACGTCGTATAGGCATCCCATCTCTTTGTGAACAATTTCCTTCCCTTTCTGTTTTCGCCGTCATTAAAATAGGAGAAAATATGTTAGTTATGGTGAGACTATATGGATCTCTCAATGTATCCAGACAAATTTTTTTTTCTTCTTCCAAAGTATTGCTGCTGACGCTGGTAAAAATATTTACAACCGTAAAAAGAAGTATATGTTTTTGTGAGTTGGCTTTGGCTCTTTCGCAACGAAAATTCCTTCGACTTCCATTCCAAGAAAACAATTATATTCTTGTATGCATCATCCGGTGATAAATTCACGGATTGTTAAGCCACATGGACAAAGGATAGTACAAGGAAATACATAATATGCAAATTGCCCTTTATACTAAACTATTCATGAGCTCACATATGAAATCGGCAATGTGAAGTTCACGGTTGACAAATATAGCGTAAAACATAAAAATGCAGGAAGATTGTTTTTATGCAAACTGTTTTTCGTTCTCGTCTTTCTTACCTTTGGCGCGTCTGGGTGGAGACGGGGGCAGCATCCCTCCCAAAGACTCGGGTGAGTTTGGCAGCATACCTGAAAGAGAAGAAAATAGAATTGCAACTAAAGTATTCAGTGAAAACTTCCTCTGATGAATATTTTATGAATGTCTCTCGAGTCGAGATCATGTTTGTTTTTCTAGAATCGAGAGGAGACGCTGGACTCGTAGTCTCACTTCTCAGATCACTGAACTGTATCATTTCTTGCATCCTTTCTGTTTGGAATAAAAATACAGCTTTTATTCTAACATTCGTTTTGTTTGGGAGAGTGGCAGAGATGATAACATGAATGTTACATGTGTAGAAAACAATAACTGAAAATTAAATGACAACTGTTTACTCAAGGGGAACATCATCCCCAAATTCATTACTGTGGAATGGAAGGGCTTTTACCATGTGTCACATTTTCCTATTCGATATTGGATCATCATCGATCCATCCCGCTTTTACTTTCATTTTCATCATTCATTGATTACTCCATTTCATGGTCCAGGGAAAAGGGAAGCACTAAAAGGACTTGCTGTGAAAATGAATATATGCATCGCATCCCTCCAGCCATCATGAAAAAGAAGGGTCGACATAATGTAAATGTATATCCCAACTGTCATCCATCCCCTTGTGCTAGCGCTAGCACACAAAAATCGTAAACTCTATACTTGATTAATTTTTTTATCTTCCTTCTTTGATTGACACTGACGTTGGATCGGACCGAATCCGTAGTGGCTGCCTATTTCAACCCTGATAAAGTCGATTCCTCACACTTTTATGGACACATTGATTGCTGTGTTACGTCCAGTCTAGCATCCAAAAAATGAGGAAAACTCATGGAAAGTGTAAAGGACAAAATGAGAATTATGAAAAAATGAGTCTGCCCAAGTCCCAAGGCAAAGTGTAGGTTATTGTCAGCAAGGGGTCGTAATGAGATACGAAATCAGATGAACAACTTGTGCTTTCCATTTTACACGTCCACCCTCGCAACTGAAGCAAAAGACGAAATCCCTTCCTTTGCTTCCGCTCTTCTCTCAAAATAAATATGAGGGTTGTCTGCGTACGAGCTGTGATTGATTGCAATGTGTTATTGCACATTGCACACACACACAATGCATCATACACGCACTAAATGAATAAATGGCCACCATTTGATTTCCCTTTTAATAATGGACTTACAGCATGTATTTTACTTTATTTGTGCCACAGTCCCACAACACTTGTGTTCTGCCAGTTAGTCTGTCATTCCACGTATTTATTCAAAAATGCTCAAGGGAGAGAAGGAGTTGTTTTCCCACGTGAACATTTTATTTCACAAAAGCTATTTTTCTTCGAATTCTCCAGGAACACTTTTCCTCAATTTTCCCAAGTCACTCGAATATACACTTTTCCTTTTTATTTACATTTCTCACAGCAAGTCCCACGTATCTCACAGCAGACACAAAGACATATTATTTTTTATGTTCTTCATCAAACACAAGTGTAGGTCCAAAAAGTAGTCCTCCTGTGCATAGGAACTAACAAGCCATTTGTAACAATGCAAATAAAATTGTACACATGCATGCGTAGTGTATCTTGTTAGTGTCAATAAAAAGTGGTATGTTCCATCTTCCAATTCGAAGAACTTCATAAAAAATATGGTCCTCATTTCCCCTTCTTCTCACTTGGCGATTGGAGGTATATAGGCTTGACAAAGGGAAGACGAAGGTAAGTAAGAGGTGCAATATTGTAGCTAGAACTATTATATAATCTCGTTATGGCCATAACGATTGTGCAATTCTCAAATGAAAATAATGGTCGTTCCTCTTTAGCCACGCTAAAAAAAGTATATCGTAATGAGATTGAAATGGAAATGAAAATTGACGCGAGGAAAAAAGAACATATCATCCTCAATTCTCTATTCTGCACAAAACTGACAGTGTGGAGACAGGTAAGAATAAGTTGGGGAGAAAAAATCTATGCCAAAGAAACCTATTCAATTTTACTTCTTCATTTTCAAGAAATAAATATACGACATCATCTTCCAATACAAATAGCACCACATTAAATATGATTTTCATTTAGGAATTTTTGTAAGCTTCCTCGGTCTCGGACCTCTTCATCATCACAACTCACAACGTTACCGTCTTCATCATAAAACAAATTTTTTTATTGAGTCACTCAGTCATTGAGTGAGTGCGTATGAAACGGAAGAATTGGTAGAAACAAGTGGAAAATGAGGAGTTACCTTTCAGAAGAGAAAAATGAAGTGAGGCAATGTTTTGAGTAAAAAGTAAAACCGCAATAAAAAGTAATAATAATATACAAAACAAGATGTGCAGGTGTAATATGCATCATCCTTTGTGCATTATTATTGTGTGCGTGTGTTGGACTTGGATTCAGAGAAGTCGGTGCTAAACTTGATGATTATTACGATGAGGATGATTAACCGAGTGCAATAATAGATGATGAGGTGGAAAAAGTATATACACTCTCGTAAAAAATATATAAATATCTTCGTTGGTGGTTTCAGCTTTTTGTCGTTCACGTTCTCATAGAATGGAAATGGATTATTGCATCGCGCATGTGTAAACGCTCAAATTTCTTTGTAAAGATTTTTCAAGAATTCCTATTCTTGCACTTTACACCCATCAATAATGATTCTTTGAGCTGAGCTCAAGCTAATGATGAGGTCTGGAAGAGTTTAATTCTGATCTACAACAAAACTATATACGCGCCTGCATAACTCGGCATCTTGACAAAAGGGAACTGACTGTAATCATCAGTACAAACATACATTATTTTACGAGGAATCGCATCATCATCAACATATGGTCCCTTTAAAACTCGAGTTTGAATTCCTTTCCATCGTCACAAACACAATTTGGATGTTTTTTTTCACAAGTAAGTGTGAAATGTGCATTTTTTGTGCATACCATCATTTAGCATAGTGCATCTTTATTGACGAAACGAATTTAAAACTTCTCCCTTTTTATTATCTATTAAAAAGCTCTAGACAACTCTGACATATTTTTCTAAATTGCCTTTTATGCCTGCATGTGGAATATTAAATAAGTGCATCATCATTTCATATTTTAGCAGAATGGTAATGTAATTCACTTTTTACTTCGTCGAAGATCCTATGTTTTTTGGCATTGTTGCTCTCTTGATGGCTAAAAAAATCCTTTATTTTCCATTTCTCACAGAGGAGACCCCACTTTTACTTCTTCTTTTCTTCCACGAATTAGGTTGTGAGCTCAAGGGGAATTCGAAGTTTAAAATATGTGGCACATATGCAAAAATGCATAATAATAATATGCGAAAAAGGTATATCAAAGATTTGATTTGGGAAAAGTAATAAAAAAATCTGTGTAATGACTCGCTGGATATATTTTTGAACACAAAAGGAATTTTTAAGCTTGTATATATTTCCCATGAAAATTGCACAAGTGTGCTAAAGGTGCACAATGGGAGAATATTAAAGAATGAAAGTGAGATTTGACTCAATCCACCTGAGAAAAAAAATATTATTGCATAATCCGTGGGGTTCAAAAATATACGAGCTCGTGTGGGTATCGTGTTAAAGCGCATCTTTAAAATGAGAATGAACATTTAAAATTGATTATTATTCAAAAACGTGAATGAGAATACGAGATGCGTCGGAAGGAAAACGACCCGAGAAACCATATTTTTCCCTTTCGTGAAAATGTGAGCCACACATAAAAAAGAAGACTAGTTGTGCAGCTTTAAATGGTCTTTAATGATATGATGGATATTAAAGGACAAAAACATTCTTTTTCAAACGATGCAGACATTCAGCATATATTGCCTAAGCACAAAAAAGTCATAAAAATCCTCAAGTCATGCTAATACCTTTAAAATTGTCCGTAAATATTCCTGCTGAAAATGGAGATTACGTGATTTTGTGGGAGACAAAACGCTTTCAGTAAATCACACAAGGTGGAGAACGTCTCAGACTTGGAATCTTTAAAGGGAAAGGCATATCAATATCATATTCAGGGTGGATAGAGTATTTTCTCTCAAGAAAGCCAATGACTTCTTCTGCTCTTGAGAAAAGTAAATCCGTTTCTCAGACCTGAGAAGGATCAGAAGACCAAAGCCCCCCAAAAAATTCACAATTTTTCAGATGATACAAATTTAATTCAATCTAGCAATTTTGAATGGGCATTTTTTTGTAAAAATGTTGATTGTCTTAAACTTTGAATTAGTTTTCAATAAACAAAATGACAACTTAAGGTTCTTTTTCAAACTTGGTCTCATTTTTTTTGTTTCGTAAAAATAAAACAGTTACTTCTCCTTTCAACTCGAAGAATTTATTACACAATAGACAAACAACAACCTCGAGAAATAAAACATCTTGTTAGCTTTAGACTGCAGTTTTGTTGAAGACGTTTTGCAAACTGTGTTTTAGTTAGTTCTTCTTTCAATTTAACAACACTCGCCTTTTGTAATTCAAAAAATGTAAGAAAACCTCTAAATTGTTATAACATGTCATTTTTTCAAACTCTTTCTTGCAATTCCCTCATTTATTTTTTTTGAAATGTGACAATTGCACTGTTAAAAAGGACAAACAATAAAAGCTATCATCGTTCTTTTTCTTCTTCTCCAAACAAAAATACTGTTAAAGTGTGTACAAGTTAGAATTCAAGTCAAAACACAAGCCATTATGTAAGTTGTGAAAACGTGAGAGAATTCATTGTTAGAAAAAAAGATGATGTTTTACACACTTTTGGCCAATATACAACCAAACCAATTTTTTTCTCCACAAAAGCTTTATATTTTTCTATGTAATTGCTGTAAAAACCTAGTTAAAATGTAAACAAGCAATTTTTAACAAACACTCAAAAGCAAATATTTCTTTTTTCTCTCGCTAAATGCCATTTTATTCGTCCGTTTTGCCAAATGATGATGATGAGTTGAGAAACTAACAAGGGAATATAAAGTGATAAATTATTAATTACAGAAAAAAGAGAAATGAAAAAATGGGAGGTCTTCACTCAATAAATCTGTATTTTATTTTCTCTCTCTCCCCCTTAATTTCAATGGATGATTTTTCCTTGTTATATTGCGAATTACACTTTTACAAAACTTCAAAACTCTATAATTAATAGTGTTTTTGTGGTCAACTTGAAATCATCCTTAAATGAATAGGGAAAAAGGTAGCTGCTAGCTCAAAACCTAAATCTTCCTCCATTTTTATTATTGTCGAGATGCTGCAAGCATTGATCTTCTCATAAAATACTTTTCATGTCATCATCATCATTATCTTGTGCCATTTAAGCAACGATTTATATTAGAAGGCATACGCACAAACACTACGCATTCCAAATTGCCTGTTTCATCTGCCCAGCAGAAAATTCCCCCTGAAAAAAATATTCTTGGAACAAAGAGACTCCTCTCATCTCTTCTTTTTCGATGAATGATCATTACACAAAATGGCATAATATGAACATGAGAGTGTGTGTTCTCTTCTTCATCTATTCATTTACCTTTGTAATTGCTCAAGACTTTTACAAACGGTTTCGCTAGTTGGCACTTTAATTACAGATCCTCACAACAATCATAAACATTTCGAAGAGAGGTAAAAAAATCGAATTAAGTCGCGTGTCCGCAATTGTTCTCCTTTTCCAAATTGCATTCTTAAGCTTTTGCTCAAGTAAATGATGACTCAGAAGAAGAAGACTGCAAGACTGAAAGTGAAAATGAGTATCTCTCAAGTCTTAAACTCCATGGCCAATTATGTAATGTGGTAAATTGCGATTACGACACGTCAAAAGATGCTGATGCTGATGCTCAGATTTGAGCTGGGTTGGCAGCTGGCACCTTGCAAGATTCTGATGCTGAACTGAACATTGAACCGAATTTTTTGAACACGTATGCCTGCTCTATCAATACTCCCGATTTGCATATCAACAAAGCACATATGAAAATACTTAAGAAATACATCTTCAATGAATAAAGCATTGAATTAAGATTAAGCCTGGCTTGGCCAGAGCATATATCTTTGTTCATTCAGAAGCCATATTCTCGAGAGAGAGATGGACAGTTCTTTGAAAAAGTATAATTTTTTTTTCTTCGAGGAAGCTCAGCAGGATACCGGATACAATTGGCGGATTATTACGAGGATTATAAACTCATTGTGTATTAGCACAGCCATGACTTTTCATTGACTCAAGTACGGAACATGGTTGGCAAAAAAAATCAATATCACAATCCAATCCAATCCACCATACACCACCACCTTCTTTTTGCATTGAAAACAAAAAAAATATTTTTGTTTATTATGCATGGACACATGTGTGTGTGTTGTGTGTGCACCAGTACCTAAAGGAGTCAGTGACATTTCGGGAAAAATATCCATCTAAAAAAATTCTTGAGGAGAGAGAAGTTAAGTTTTGTGATCATTGACCGGCCGTAAAAAGAGTGAAGAGTTCCGACTCTCCGACTCGAGACTCTCCAACAACACAGGTGACAATCAAATTCCACACACACAACAAACATGAACCGAACGTCTTCTCGGATTAGAATCTTTCAACTCAAACTTTGAGAAACAAAAAAGAAGAAGAAAAATCTCACACGATGAAGGATGAAGAAAATCAGAAAAATGTTTCTGGGAGTAGGAACACATATGCTCCGAAAGAGTTGACGTTGACAGTTGAAGCATTATTTGCTTAACCCCATTCTCCCATATCAGCCTCGATGATCTTTTCTTTCAAGAAATCGAGTTTCATGCGTGCATCGTAACTTTTACCTTGAAAAAATGTGTACACGAGGAAAGGAACATCTCTTCGTCTCCACCACGCGAAAAAAAGAAAGATTTTTTTTAAAAAAGTACATATTTTTTCATTCCAATGAACAATAGGAAATGAAAAAAATTCATTACTTGTAGTTCATTGTTCCTTCCAAGAGGATGACAAGACTTGTGTTCTTCATATTACGCATAATCGCATATAATCTTTTTCCGCATCTCCAATTTCCAGTGAGAGAATTAGTAACCGTAAATGAACAACACACATTTTCCCTTCTGCGCAATTACATTTTTGCTCTATAATCTTTAAAAAAATATATGTTATCTCATATATCCAAATGAGAAAAAAAGTAGAGACAAGACAAGACCTTATGTAACTTCAGTTTAAGGACATGATTTATGCTCACCTCTTGTCACTTCCTCCAAAAAATTACTCATTGTTAGCGTGAACTAGTGGAATGAGCGAGTCATTTTGAACGAGTCCATACGTCCACACTCCACACGTGGAGAACATTTTTTTCTCTCAAAAAGGTCGATAACGCGCATTAGTGTAAACATCATCTCTTTCTCTGAGCGAGCTTCACAAGTAAAACGGTATCAAGATTTAAAGGTTTCCTCAAGAAAGGTGTGCAACAATGTATACATATCTGCGCACATGATTTACAGCAGCGTTATTAAATTTCAAACACAATTTAGCAAAGTACGAAGATGGCAGGATCCAAAAGGCATGCGTACAAAAATGGTGAAAGCAGTTCAGAGTACAATTCATGCGCAAATCAAAAACCTGTCAGCAGAGCCGACCCGACGAAGAAAACGAGTGCGATGTGGAAATGGAAGACGAAGAAGAATTTTTTTTTGCCGAAGAAGAAGTGTAATTGTATACCTGAAGTGGATAATTGAGAAAATGTCACTGTCACTTTACCTCAACTTTACTGCTTACAAACAAAGTATATGTTTTTTCTGTGGGAGAGTTGGATTTATATAAGCGGACGTGCGCTACGAAGATGATCTTGAGTGATATATCAAACTTTAATCAAGGATGAGAGTCCGAATATTTTTTATATTCCATCCGTGTTCTCACTCACTCAGTTATGCTACAGTTCCATAAGAGGATCGAGAGAAGGAGAGGGAAAAGTGGACAAGAGAGATTACAAGAGTGAGAACGAGAGGAAAAAAGGAGAATACGGAAAAGATTTAGAGAACAATATGAGGGGAGCTGTCAGGGAAATGCAAATGAGGTGTGTTAAATCTCTCCTCGAAAAGAGTTTAAAGTAAAAGTACGTAGTATCTTGTCTAGTTCACTCCACTCCAGACAGAGGAGAGAGATTGCATAATACTTTTTTTTATTTTTTAGATGAGAATGTTGGCACTAGCTAATGCCCCACCACATTCAATTCAATTGAAAAAGTGTATGATGATCACACAAGATCATTTCCTTATTGCTCATGTGTCCATCCATTTTCGTGGGTAATACGATGATCATCCTCTTTAATTCTGAATGAAAGCCGAAAGGAAACTGGATTGGAGATTGGATTGAAAGAGGATATATATTGGACGCAGTTACATTAGATTACACACTCCTTTTTGCAATTTTATTTTTTTTCAATGTGCTCTCCACGCTTCATCGGAACAAGATACAGTTGAGTTGAGGTGAATATCGAACCTCTCTCAAGTCTAGCCGAAACAATTTTTTTTATCAATCGAATAGAGAACGGGAATAAGAAAAGAAGTCTCTTATTTCCCAGATGGACCCACCCAAACAATCTTTTTAACTTTAATGCAATTGTATCAAAGTTCAAAAACTGGGAGAGAGGGTTTTATTGCGTCACGAGGTAAGACGATATGATAATATGCGTAATTGTCGAGTCGACCGCGGTGAAATTTCCGAGATCGATATCACACAAGAATTGAAGACGTATCAAAATTCACAACAACAACAACAAAAAATGAACATGCGGACTCTCGTATCCAAACTTAATTTCTTTTTCCTCAATAAAACCCAATAAAATTCCATTGTGAAAAGGGGGACTACGAAGGAAATTAAACAAGTGCAATAAATAAAAATAAGGGCATAAGATGATGATGATGATGAAGAAGAAAGAAGCTCTAGCGACAAGGGATGATCATGAATGAAAATGAAGATGTGGCGAAAAAAAACAGTTTCTTTCTGCGAAGATTTCCTTCTTCTTGTGATCATTGATCAAGACATGAGATAAGGATCGAATCACTTGAGTCATGTCACGCATGCATGCATTTAGATTTTTTTGCAAAAAGTAAAGTATAGACATTGTCGCTCATTCCCGTTTACTCTTTCTCACTGAAGAGATGTTTATGGCTTATGCTGATCGCGTTTCTTGATAAAAAAAATATCCTCCATTATCCTTTTGTTTTATATTCCTTTTCATTAAACTGGAGTTTAGGCAGTTGCTCGGCTCTCGTAGTATTCGCAATAACAATCTTGTGAGTTTAACAGTAAAATCTTTGGATACGCATAATTTTGAAAGACGTGCGTGAGTGGAGGAGATTGTGATCTTTGCGTCTCTAGTCTAGTCGTTGTCCTCATCAGGACGAGCAGCACGACAGGTGGCTGTGTAGCATGAGAGGATCCTTACAATATTTATCTTTGCATACATTCGCTCTACGCATGTTTTTACGGCATGAGTTGTACATCTTCAAAATGTGTATCTCCTCATTAGCATATCTTTTCTTTTCCTGAGGAAGGAATTCGCACTTGACAAGTTGAGCCGAGAAGCGGATAACTGTTTAAGGAAGATGATACGATTTGTTTTATATCGTGAAAACAACCGTTGTGCAATATGAACTCAATTTGCTCTCTTGAGAGTTTTTTGATCAGGTTTTTTTCTGGATCATATTGCCTTTTGTAAAATATTCAGCTCTCTCCAACTTGCACAATAAAACTTTAATCAAGGATTTTTTTGCATATTGAGATTGAGATTAAAACGAAATGATGATGGCCACGGCCACCTTGAAATTTTCCAGACGAAGTGGAAATGTACGAAACAATTGTGCAAAGCGGGGCTAAACTAGTAAAAACGTGGAGTGTGTGTTGTGTTACACACACAAAGAAAACAAATAAAACATGAATGTTCATTGAAATTCATTTAAAATCCATAAAAAATATTAACCGAGTTAAGTTTCAACATCAACCTCAATTTTCACAGTCTCAAAAGAAAATCTCATTTCATTTCTTCTTTTTTAAACTTTAGTGATATGCATCTCGAATCTCGACTCAAGTATAAAAAATAACACATTCTGTTCTGATGACTGATATGATTTAGAACAGGTTCTCCTTTTCAATTTGAACGTTTGAACGTGCAAATGTGTCATTGCTAAATTTATATGATTAATGAGTTGTAATTAACCTTTACACTCGAACGCAACACTTTACTACAGACGAGAGGAAAAAATGTGCGAACCTCACCCTGACCTGAATTCAAGCAAAAAAATGACAGGAGAGGCAGAAAAAACATAGGAAAGCACATATGATAAAGTTTTTATATTTCCATTCCAGCTATCTTGAATTGAACTGAAGGTTATGGACGCATAAAATTCTTTGGGGATCCAACCCAAAAAGGTGGAGTCGTCTTAAAAGTATGATGAGTTTTTTAATATCCTAAGCTTGATTCGCATTTTCAAATTGATTTTAATTTTTTTTGGCTTACCTTGCTCATCCCCTCCGTTCATCGAAGAGCGAGGTATTCCCGCAACATAAAGTGTCATTTTGCTACTGGACTCTTGCGGGACAACCTCAACCTGTGAGATTGTGCTGTCCTCGTTCCCTGCGTCAGTGTGGTCCCCTCCTCCACGAGCTTTATTGTCCCCATCTTCCCAGTCCAGATTACTAAACGAAGTGTTAGCATTTCTGTTGTAACTTTGATGATGATGACGACGACTCGGGCGAAGTTGCTGATTAGCATCATCCTCTTCTCCTCCACAACCACTGCGTTCGTAATCATAATCAAGATCTTTCGCAGTGATGGTGGCATCCTCGCTCCTCTTCCAAGTCACGCTGGCTTCGTCTTGTTGAGATGTCAAGAGCACGATTTGGCTCCTTTCAGCGAGCCTTTTATCCATTATTGGTTCAACGACTTGAAGAATCGTTCCGTTTCCCTGTTTACATGCTTTGGCTCCTCCACCTGAAGACAACAGCGGGCATGACGATGATGATGACGCTGGTGGTGGTGGTGGCTGCAGGTGTTGGGTGTGCTGAGAGACGCTCGTCGTCGTCGTCCTCAGCTCCTGCACCAGTTGCACATCAAACTTCCCGTTACACCTCTCCCCAATTAGTGCTTTGTCTGATGAG
Organism: Heteromurus nitidus; assembly: GCA_034687055.1. Classification (NCBI taxonomy): domain Eukaryota; kingdom Metazoa; phylum Arthropoda; class Collembola; order Entomobryomorpha; family Entomobryidae; genus Heteromurus; species Heteromurus nitidus. The sequence continues at coordinate 59,867 of JAQFZW010000359.1, forward strand.
CCTCTTTTGAGAGCAGGAGCAACTGAGTTGTTCTCTACTGTTTTCCCCATTCCGTCCTCCTCATCCCCTCCTTTCATTCGCCTCACGAACAAGTCTCCACTTTTCACCACTCGCTCCGATGACAGCCCACTCGTTGAGCGCTCCGCAGGCCTGAAAAGAAGAAGAAGAAACAATATTACGTCAGTTACGGTTACATTTTTTTTATTCACTCCCAAAAAGAAAATAATGCTAATCTCCTGCATGAATCGCTAATTGCGAACAAAAACGTTCCGTGCAGAATATTTTTGCTTGAAAAATATATAATGCTTCATCTCTTGTCCCGTCGTAGATGTGTACCGTTTTTCCCGTCATCGAATAGCACATCTCTCTCTCATCATCATGATCTAATCATCAAGTTGCCATCCTCTCCTTTGTTTACCTTATTTACGAACAATTAGGGATGTCAACGGGGAACACTCAATTTACTCACATTTACGTTAATTGTCCCTTGTGTCCCCTTTACAAATTCAGCTCGTAATCCTGTAAGTCGTAAACCTTCCCATTTTTCTTAGCAAAACAGTTTCGAAGGAAAAGAAGGAGCAGAGATCCTTCAAATCCCAACGAAACTAAGAAATGCCGCACAAAATGGTAAAAACATGTTCCTCATAACCTCCTCAACTCTTCTTTCATTAAGTCATTCAAAATTCAAGAAAAAAAAATTCCTCTTCTTCAAGAAAGGAACACCTTGTAAACATCATCAACAAGAGTACAACTCATACACGATCTCTTCCCTTTTTGTTTCCTCAACAAAGAAAAAAGGCAAAACGGATCTTGGACTGAAGACTGAAGAATTGAAGGGAAAAATTCTTGTTCAAAAGGCCGTTGTACGAAAAGCTTATTCTTTCTTCTTTCTTTCTCAAAACAACTCGCTCAGTTTGAATTGAATGATAAATATTTGTGGCTAATTATAACCCTAAAAAAGGAGAACAGGGGCATTAGTGTGCATAAAATCATTGATTCTCCAAACTACACACAAAAAATCTCTCTCTCTCTCATCTCTCCTCAATGATGATGATGACATGCCGTGCTGCATAAAGCAAACTTATTTAAAGCCTCAAATAATATATTCATTTTTCTCCCGTTACACATCCGAGACACGATTTCCACTCTCACGATCTTCTCCTCGAAAAAATAACAAAAATTCAATGCTATATATATTTCCCCGTCGACATATATATTTTCCTCAATAAAGATATATCGCGAATGAATATTTTTTTCTCGAAGTTAACTTTTGTTTTGTTCTTTTTCTCTCCTCATCCTCATCTTCTCCTATTTTCCTCCCGCTGTTCCCTCCACCGTGAAGTGAACGACTACAAATCGTCCTTGTCCATGAATGCTAATACATAAAAAATATTCGCTTCTAAAAAAGAAGAAAGATGATAGATCATGATGCACGATGCACGCATTTTGATACACATCAAAAACAAATTTTTTTTGTTGCTAAAGTTAAATGAAGATGCACTGATTCACTTTGAAAGAGAGAGAGAGAGAGAAGTGATGCGTTTTGATGCATGATGATGACGAGGAACCGTTACATCATATCTCATGCAAATATTATGAAACATATTTGGACGATGACCATGACTAAAGAAGATCTGTCGAGAGAAGACGATGATTATCTTTATCATCTTTTTTAAAGGCTAATATCGTCTCTAAATTCTACCCTGTGATGATGTGATACACATTCAAATTCAACTCTAATCTCTTAACTTTGTTCTCGCACGAGTATGTACTTTTTTGCAAAAAAAAGTTTTAAATTCTTGGTAAAAACATTTTCCGTGAAGATGCTCAGTTTTCTTTAGGTCTCTTCAGTGTACTTTATGACTCCACAAGGTAACAGCAACAATAATGGTCATCATTTAAGAGAAGAAGGAGAAGAACAATTTTTTGAAGGGAGCAACACGACTACTCCTCTCATCATGAAATGATAATTAGAGGTCTTCAAAATAAGATATTGCATATGCATATAGGTACAAGTACTCTTTTTCATGGGGAAATGGAGGAGGGATTTTGAAGTATTTTTTTGAGAAAAAAATGACGTTGACCGAGACTGAATCATCTTAATCTTGGCAGATTTTCAAAGTATTGAGGTTTTCCTCGGCGGTACTTCAATTGCATATAAACCTTCTAAGAATGTGCATGATCAACATGAATTGTTTTTAGTTGAAAATTATGAAAATAGGAAATAAAAATGTATGTTATCAACATCAAAGTACTCCGTAGAAAGAATGCAGATATACGAAAGGAGGTTACTCAAAGCAAAATGTTTGTAACTTCCTACCTTCTTTGACGTAGTTTTTTAAAAAATTTGTCATCGTTTTAAAGTGAAAATGTTAAACGATTATATGATCCGAGGAAGGAAAAAATGACGAATAGTTTTTGTGTTTTGGTAGAAACGAATTTGATTCCGGATTCTTATTATTGCTCGCTTGCGTAACTCTTGTTGGTTCTTTTGACACTTTGTCTCAATTTGCTCTGTCTTATACGCTCACGTTACTCCACTCCTAATTGTTAAATTGCACGATCATTCATTACTCATCACAATTAATTGTGTTATATGCTTCACCTGAACTAATTAATTAATTTTCTCGAAGCTGAGAATGAATGACGACTCCCTACCAACTTTTGATGTATGGTTTCGTCAAATTTAATTAACTGTGCAGTGCGAGAGCCATAGTTCAGAGAATTTTTTTTGAAGAGACGAGGCATGTTTTTTTTGTTATGCGAGCAAATTACGAGAGAGCTGTTAATTCACAACAAAAGATTATACGTTAGCTCATAGTTTTTTTGTCAGATTAACATCAATTAAATGATTAATCACTACGTAATGGGAATGAATGAGTTGTTCATTGAAGAAAAGCGCATTTCTTGATAAAATGGAGGAATTTTCAGTTCACAAAAAAGTGTATATGATTGATGTAGGAAATCATGAGATGTTTATGTCATTTAAAAATGTGACCTGTGACGTAAAGAAGAAAAAAATTCGAGGTATCTCACACGGAAAAATAAAACATTTTTTTCAATTGATCCCCAGCCTATTACTCAATTATAAAAATGTCTATTATTCTCCAAAAAAAACTTTCTTCACCATGCATAATTAAATTTACAGTTAAAAGCAGCCACCAAAAGGCAAAAATTTTCAGAAAGAGAATAACCCGGAAACTTGTGATTAAGAAACAGTTTTTCTCGTGAAGAAAAAAAACGACGACTTCACTTCACAGTTGAAAGGGAGTTTTGTATGCGTGTGCGTCTAAACGGTATGACTCAATAAGATTTTTTTCACAATTTCTTTAGAAAATGTGGAATATAAAAGGATGGTTGGTCGATGTATGATGATGAGCTCCACTTTTAATTCGAGTTTTCTCTTGCATGATGAACACACAAAAATGATGTAAGAAAAAGGTATGATTTTTTTATTGGCGATAGGAGAGGGGGTGAATGTGAATTCTCGGAAGGTGTTGAAAAGTGAAGGAGAAAAACTGAAAGGGGGAAAATGATGATAAGCATTAAATAGTTCAGTTCAGTTGTTGACGAAGGAACGGTATATATCCGTCAAGGTGTGGAGTATATCAAGACTCAAGAATGATGTGCAAAAAAATTTCATGGATTTTTCTCGTCCAAAAAATAGTGAGAAAGCAAAATGATTTAATGACAACCGAATCCGAGGATAATCAAACTAGTCAAGTGAATCATCAAGAAAAAAAAACCCTGAAAATCGTAGCTACTTACAAAATGGATGAGTTGAGGATAAAATTATTATAAAACTTGGTGAACTGCTGTGTTGCATTTGTATGGGAGAAAAGGAAATGCGTTGAAATATGTTATGATTGAATGGACGGTTTCATTCGCATTCACTTTCGGTAGACGGGGAGAATTTTTTGCGGAATAATGCTTTTTGAATTGAGCCACTTTTCAAGCGGAAGAATATTTGCCACTTTCCGCAACACTAATTTACATTCCGTTATATCTGACAGTTAGAGGAGATAGCAAAATGTATTTAGCATATGAATACGAAAGACGCACAAAATATATGAATTTTTACAAGTAGACAATTATATGGCTACAAATTAAGTGAAAATTGAATTGCTTCGTATTTCGTAGTTGGACGCATTTGGCATTTACAGAAGTTGGATAGTATGTGGGATTGGTACTATTGGTATGATATTGCTAAATTTTTAGAAAAAATAAATTTCCCAATAAATTTTTTAATAAACTTAAAAGTTATATTCACAGAATCATCAGAAAAAGATGGGATCATGGATCTATGTTTACCACAAAATACGACTAAGAAAAATAAGTTGTAGTCGACGTAGATGTTCACCAAACACACTCTAGTGGAGAAGCGCTGAACACTAAAACTTCTTGTTCTCGTCTTTGTTGCACTCATTGTTGCAACGGTTTTTGCAGTGATTGTTGCTTTGAGGAGTTGGTGCAAGATGTCTCCTACATCTGCACAGGAATAATATGCTTTAAAGTTAAAAAGAAGCTTAGCTTTATGAACATAGCGTTGATGTTGTTGGTGTGGACTTGAATTTGAATCTTGCATGCAAACTGGTCTTGCTTTCCTCGACTATTTACTTTTTACATCACACAATTTACTTGCCGTCTACATTTGCATGCTTGATCATTTCATGTCATGCAATCGCCGTAATACGCACTCCCGCAATAAAAAAAAATTAACAGTAAACAGCAAAGGGAAGACTGTATCGTATTCATGATAACTGTCATTATAATTTTACGTTCGATTTACGAATCCTGAAGTGAAGAACGCAATGAAGTTCACGAACAATTCTTTTTCAATATATGTCGTTTGTGAAAATTATAGAATGGGAAACGGCGACAAGTCTCCAAACATTCATTTGTTCTCTTCTAAACTCAAAAAATTGTTATTAAAAAACTGAAGATTGCTTTCATTTATAAATACAATCATCTTTATCAATTAGCTTTTTCAAATTGAAAACGAATGTTTGTTTAAGATGTGCCATAGCCAGAATCTAATCATAATTTATCATTTCAATTAAATTTTCAATTTTCACCTGATTAACATATTTGTAAATTGTCTCAAATCAAATATTCTTCTTTTTTCATTTTCAACTGTGAAATCCTTATAAACCTTGCACATATCCTTCTCTCTCCTTTCCCATGTTCGCAATTCACGATTTTTGTAGTGAAAAGTATGGAGTAGTACCCACAAGCCACCCCTCCCCTTCCCACATTCCACAACTCGACTCACGACTTGAGGAAGATCAAGTACGGAAAGTCAAAAGTTGAGAGGGTAAGGATATACTTATAAAAGTGATCTCAGATCAAGAATGAAAACAGAAAGTAGCATTAAATCATGCAATTAACTTTATATACGATGGGATAGACTATTGAGAAAACAGAAGGCAGGGACGATGAGGATTATTATTTAGTATGCAAATTAAAAGTGCAATCCATCTACTTCTGATCACGACTCTTGAAGAGAGGAGACCCGATTATTATCATTATCATATGATTACGCGTAGGCGGAGTGCATAGAATTATGTGCTTAAAAAATCATCTCTCTTCTTGAGACTCGACATCCTGTCTTTATCCAACTTCATCTTCATCTTCACCTCTTACTTTTTTTCATTCGTGACCTGAAGCGGAGGCTTGTTTTTATACTACAGAGCTGGTTTACCGATAATAATAATAAAATATATAGTTTTCGCAAAATATGTGCACCACCTCTTCACATCGCGGAAATTATAGATTTTTGCTGAGAGTCAAGAGTGTAATCGTGCACACATGATATGGCAGAGATATTTTTTGACAGGAAAATCACACACGTTTGATTCGATCAGAGATTAAAATTCGCAAAAAGAATCTTCCGAAAGGTGTAATGTAATGTGTGCACTTTAAGAAAGGGGTATTAGCTATATTTTATGTTTTGAATTGGATAGTATGATATCAAAATGATGATCATGATGATGATGACATATGTGAAAGTATAATCCTCTTGGCCTTTTCCACCAGAAGAAGAAGAGGATGACGCCAAAAAGTGTTATGGGAAGGGAACAAGAGGCAAAGGAAAACGAGTTAACGAGCATCAAATGTTTAGCAGAAGATGACGAACATTGTTGTCTTGTGTTGTAAACAATTGTCAGTTGTCATTCCCATCATAATTTTTTTTTCTCTCTCATCCTTGTGCACGCTGCATTGGTACTGATGAGTGAGGATAACACTTGCAAAAAAAAGATGCAATTGAAATGTTGAAATGGGAAAGGATGTTCAGAGAGTGAAAAAAAAATATTCTCGAAAAGAAAATGAGTCCATCCATGGGAAGAACACGAGATCGTCATACTGGGACATTGCCAAAAAATATCTGATGAGAGTGAGAGAGGCAAAAGATGCATTTCACTGACGATGCGTTTGTGGCAATGCAATAATGTGAGAGAAGACCATTAGCATTAGAATTACATTTGCGGATGAAGACTCTCAAAAAGAAAATAAATGACTGACATTCCGTTCCGTTTTACATTATGTCCTTTTCATATTGTTATGATGACATTGGTTTCCTCACTTTCCCAGGGATTAACACAGAGAATATATACAAGCTCTGTGTTCGAGAGTATGAAAAGGAAAATGTGTGATAACGATGTTCCCTGTCGAAGAATGTCTCGCTTGTCAAAAGTCGCTCTTAACTCTTTTTTCAAAGGAGAATTCACACGAATAACAAAAAAGAATATTTGTAAATTTTTAAACAACAATGTGGACCATTATGTGTGCAAGTACTTTCTTCAACTCTAACTGCACATATGAGCAGGTACGGATAATCGTTGAAAGCAAAACTGATTTTTTTTCTTCGATCTGCGCGGCTCTTTATATAAATTGAGTTTGACAAGAAAATTGGGATTCTTCTTGTTTCAATCTTATCCGAAATCTTTTTAACCTCTCAACCTGATCCTGATTCTACCGTCATTTCAGATTTATTAATGTTCATTTGATTTCGCTTCTTGTAAAAAGTGAAAACCCAACTCACGGAAAGTGTGACAAAGGAGCTACTATTAAAACAGGTAGTTCATTATAAATCTTTCTCTCTCTCTTCCTACTTTTTCCCGGAATGATCAAGGTGGGATGAGTTAGCACGAAGCATAATCAATTAATCATAAATTTACACAAGATATCGGCCACAGGCGAACACACAAGTTTATTAAAAATTATATATGCAACTATCGACTTGTGACAGATGATGACTCATACAAGAGTCAAGAGACATACATCACCTGCAAAAATTAATGCTGCTGCGATATGTTAGGTTTCTCTTAATTACAGAGATACTTTTTTCTTCAAGTGTTCAGTTTTAAGGTGGATTCATCTCCACCTTAAAATTCTCCGCAACAACGTACTTTTTGAGAGGTTGAGTTGAGTTGGGTTTGAGCTGATGCTCCTCATTTAATCAAAAGCCTACAAACCTCACTTTGTTTTTGTTTGTGGCATGATGGCATCATGTGTGATTGTACCTCAATATATGTGCGTGCACACCTGTTGCACGTCGCACACAACACCAAGAAATCATTTCTTCTCACACAAGCAACCATCCTTCATACCCAAACCCAAGTTCAATAGGTGCGATGGGAAGAGAACGATGATGCGAGAAGCGATGAGGATGAGAGAGAGAGAGGAAAAAAGAATCTTGATTTAAACCAACATCCAAATCCAATCCACATATCGACCATCTCTGTCTCTCTCTCTCTCTCTCTCTCTCTCTCTCTCTCTCTCTCTATGATCATCCACTTGTGTCCTAAATGTGCTAAGGCACAATGTGTGATCTAGCTAGATCACAAATAATAAAATACACCTATACAATAGCACTATAACCTACATTCATGAACACACGTAGTATCCCCACTTCTCTTACTCGACAAACTACTTCTCATTTTGAATTTGTCCAAAATATGTTTATATATTATTATATGAAACTAAAATATGTTCTGAAAAGGGGGTCAATTTTGTCACTGCAGCAAATCGAGGAGTTAACCGCAGAATACAAGGAGAAAAATGAGCTTAAACCCATACGCTCTGGTCGTCTATCACCAACTCATCACCACTCGACTATGATGGGGTCAGTGTTAATCC
>JAQFZW010000360.1:0-67566 GCA_034687055.1 Heteromurus nitidus
TCCTTCTCCCACTCCCAAATTTAAAAAAAGTCATCTCCCAATCCTTCTCCCACTCCCGACAAAACTGCCTCATACCCATGACTGAAAATATGTGAAAACAACAATAATTTTCACTTGCAGTAAATATTTCATACTCAAATAATATTTCGTTCAAAACCATTGTTACTGATAATATTATTGATTTACCGTTGTATTCTGCCTTCAACCAAATTCAGCTCCCATGTATCATCACCTTAAGATCATTCACAGGTTCTATAATCCAAATCTACGCAGCACAAAATGCCTTCCGGGGGCTTTGATTTAGTCAGGAAATTTCATCAGTTACGCTGTACCTCTTGTGTGGAACTTGGCACTCTTCAGCAACTGTAAGGAATTCCGAATGAATGTCAATCTATCATTTTTATGATTAATGAATTCGGAAATCAATCTATTATCTATTACAAACTGCACAACAATAATATCAAATTGACTGTATCCTTAGGGCTCTCTCTACAATTGTCGGAGTATATTTGGACCGCAGGGAAGAATGGATCCGAGTAATGCCATGTATCCCCAAAGATTTGCGAAAAGAGATTTGCAAACGCCTCATGTACAAAGGAGTCCTGGACAATGATCTTTTTGCAATTTGCATTGACGTGGAAAGAAGGGTATGGGACTTGAGATCCATCAGGGGAACTTTCACCGACGAAAGTTGTCTTGTTTTAGCGAAAGTGCAATCTATGGAACTACTCCGATTATCACATCCCTCGTGCTCTGCCTTAGGTAACATACTCATCTAATCGTCTTATAGATTTCTACGTGAACTTTGGGATGAAATCTTTTACTACGTTTAACGTTTGTTGTTTGCTTTGCAGCAATGGGGGAAATGATGAAGAATTTTTCGCATTTGCGCTTGCTGGAAATCATGCACACGGACAACATGAACGATTCCGTTATGGAAATTATTGCCACTAATAGTCCTTCGCTGGAAGTTCTAAACGTGAAAGCCACAAGTGTGACAGATGAAGGTATGATGGTGCTGAGGGACAGCAAACTTGAGCTGACGGAATTGGACATTAGTTATACCACCGTAATTAAAGATCATGAAATGTGAAGGCTGAAGGCTTGTAATATGAAGGATTTGCAAGCAAAATGCAAATAACATTTCCAACCATATTTCAGATATCTCAAGTCGGAATAGACTATCTTAAATCAGGACCCATGAAGAACAGCCTGCGACTTCTCCGCTTTAAAAATTGCGAACTGCTTGGATCTCCGAAACTCGTCTGTGATATTATTTTAGGTTTCCCAAACCTAAAGGACTACAGCTTTGATTTTAACGGAGAAGGTATTTGACAGAACTACAATACAACTCATCGTCAGTGGACTCTCAGTACAGTGCACATGAGACAAAGTAGTAAATTCGACCATGCCATTACATTTTCGCAGGTACCGAGGAGATTGGATGGGCATTGGCTCAACTCCCTGGACCCTCACCGGGACAAAATGTCTTCTTCAACATTCCGCTTTAAATCTTCCAAGATCCCAACATTCACAACCCATCGCAGTAAAGATTTCGAAACGAAAACGAGACGATTTAGTTCGCATTTCGCATATCGCATGTATCGTATCTTTCCAATTTCTAAGTATTTTCAATTTCCTATAATTCGAGCTCCAGGAGAAAGTAATACCCGAACGAACAGTATTAACATTTTAACATTTACTTTGACTAAATACTGATATTTGTAGTGTCGTATAGTTTAACTGTAATTGACGCATTCCGCAGTACAATTATTAAAAGTCTTTCGCTAATTAATTTAATCCATATCGCATTTATCAACGAGGTTTCGATAACCGTAAACCCAAAGTGTCATTATATCTCTCAATCTCTGCAGCTGTGAGCTTCTGCTGGAGCATATCATCTCATTTGCGGAGCTTCCGGGCTTGCAGCTATTATGTGAGCTGGATCAAGTATACGATCCAGGCCAAGGCCGTAAAACATAATCACAGTAATCATAGAGATGTTACTGAAGATAAAATTATTATCATCAGTAACATCTCCATGAGGGTGCAATCATAGACCTAGTAATAGAAACATGGGTGCAATCATTATCTTTTTATAGCATTGATTTTCTTTTGAAGGAAGTAAATGACAAATCAGCATGGCTAATCCCGGTGATGGGCCAACCTTGAGACCATGGGAAATGGATGACATCTTCTCAAATCAACGATCAAAATCAGATGACACTGACGCTAACATTAGCAACGCTGATTCCCGCCCCTTCACCAAAGCCTCCTTGGAAATTGAAACCGTCGGATCTACTGCCAAATGCCAGCCGCCGACAAACAATGAAATCTTCCAAAATTATTTGTACATTCAGAAAGGTCTTGAAATCCTAAAAGAAATGATTGCAAATGAAGATAATTTCCCTCTGGATTTGGAGCCACCATCAGTCTCACGGAATGATGAGGATGTGGTACAATCTAAAATCTATCCTTGCCCATACGATGATTTTGAATGGCCAATGATTACAAGCAGTGAGTGTGAGAAGGAACCACATAAAAAGGGATGTTTTACTAACGTACATCAAACCATTGGGGAAAACATTATGAAAAACCTTGGTCGAAACCCCAACCTTAGCCTTTTATAACACCATATTTTTCTAACGGATCGTATGCTTAAAAATCTGCATGTCTTATATGTACTGTCCCTTCTTCATTTTCATTCGTAACTAAAATCTTTTTCTAGTTTGATGCTTTATCTACGTAACTCAGTTGAAATAAAACAATAAAATTCCCCAGCAGTTAAAAATAACAATTGCGTATTTACTTCAAATTTTTTCCGTTTCAAACTCCATCTCATATTCTATCTGAACCTTTCCTCGTCGTTTTGTCGGTTTGGATGGTCCTTTACGAATTTGCTTTTTAACTGGGACATTTGCGGATTTTTTATCCCCATTCCCGGCTTTCTTGATACGCCTTGGCTTTGATTCATTCTCGTCGTCTGACATGTCATCTGAATAATCGGATGAATCTAGCTTCTCGTCATCTACGTCTTCATCCATTTCAACATCTGCTTCATCAATGTCCTGAAAATTGAAATTTATTAACATAATAGTGCAAAGTTGGCAGCACGAGGTTTCTGGCTACTAGATGAGTACTGCGTCCACACAGAACCATAACAAATAAGTACCTCGATATCAGAGACGTCACTTTCTTCAAATTCGTCTGCAGCAACAAATACTCTCGCTGGCTCATCTTCATTTTCTTCCTCCTGCTCAAGTTCATGCTCGAGTTCGTCTTCAACTTCCTTATCTATTTGTTTATCCTGAAGGAACCAAATGTTTTTTAACTTCCAACAAAATGCTACGATTTCAATTTACTGACAAATTACAATGAAATGAAAGTGTTTGCATACTTTATCGTCTTCGTCTGACATTTCGTCCAACTCTTCGTCATCCTCATCCTCATCCTCTGCTAGTGCTTTATCAAAAGCTATCCTTGGGAAGTTGTAAATATCTCCATACTAAAGTTTAGAAACATTCAACTTATTTTTTCTGCATTTTTCAAGCTTAAAAATATCAACGAATTATTATGACAACTTACAACTCCAGCCTTCAGCCTATCAAGTAGTCCTTGCTCAATCACGTTATCCAATCTAGCAGCCACCAATGCTTTCTGTTCTCTTCGCTTTTCTCGCCTTTCAATCTTTCTCTGGATCGGTACCAACTTCTTACTGTAAACCACCCAAAGATTATGTTTTTGATAATTGTAGCTTATTGAATTATAAAAGATAAACATTATTGTATAACATTAACTTACGAGCCATGAAGTCTCAGCTTCCTCATGCGAATAAGGTACTGTGTAATCTTTACTAATCTTTGCTTGCACTTCTGGTTAATGTAGTTAGGCCAGAACACCAAATTTTCATTAATCTGCTGCAGTGCTTTCTGAAAATTCCTTGATAGTTTGATCTTCTCCCACATTTTCGAGGGGAATGCAGATCTACGTGAAGGTAATAAAAATGAAGATTCATTTTTAAAAATTCCTTTTTACGATATGCAATCAATATGAAGACATAACATTTGACATTACATAAATAGCAAAACAAACCTTTCAATGGTCTTCAAATACAAATACGCAACACCATTTTCTTCTCTAACAGTGGCATACTGGCTGTTTGCAAGCGGACAGGATACTCGGCTGCACAAGCCAGTTAAATTGTACTCGTTCCTACAAAATTTATGGGTTTTTGTGCTGCATCACAAAATATAGCCAACATTAACTCAAGCATTTACTTGTGAATTGTATGTATTTTCCTAATTGCAAATGTCTGTCAACTTACTTGACTTTGTAAGAACAAAAGGACTTATTGATAATACCCCACACCACCTGAAATTTGGAAAATCACATATATATAGTAGTAGTAGTTACTCGCATACTCAATATTAAAATTATAAAAATTTTCCTTTTAATGTTGAAACTTACATCGTCGCTCTGCATTTTGCTTCACTTCTCACTTTTTCTCTCCCGAATTCCAGTCAAAACATCCTGTAAATACAAAACCAGATGTTAAAATCACCAGCTAAACTGAGGACGAGCCCACATTATTGACATTATAATAATTCTAATTTAATTAAACTACAAATGGGTTGATGTTATAGTGTATGGTTTTGGCTTATTTACCGTCAACTTTCAATACTCGGGAGTTGGAGTTAGGCTCTCTGATGAGCTGATATAATATAATCTATTTCAAATATCCACAAAGTATCAAATGCATACCACCGTGAGTATCTACATCCGATACAGATATATGAACTCGAATTTAACAGCTAATAAACTTCGTTAGATGCATTAACTTTAAATTTAACTAATTAAAAAAACACTTTTCACTTGTAGAACCCAAACAACAACACATGCACCATGCATCTTTCTTATGGCAATACACATGCGAGGAGAGTGCACATGAATTTCGCGGTTTTTCCATGTTGGTTCCTCACTCCACCCCATATTCTCCTTGCATCACCGACATCACAGTAAGAAGTAACCCATAAAATTGAAGAACGTTATCGAACAACGGAATAAAGGATGTGGCTATTAATTAGTCCCATTTTAATGAACGTTATTCTTGTGCCTAGTTGGGTTCGGTACATTTAACATTCTAATTTATATATTTTGTAAAATGTCTCCTCATTCCCCATCTTAATTCATATACATTGCTTTGTTCCTTATATATACGTGAATGTTTTGCGAAGGGATAGTGTGGCCCTTTTTAGAGAAAACGAGAAAAGTTTAATTTTCCATTTAAAACAATGCATTATGGATACCTCCAAGGATCCAACTTCACCTACGCACTTTGTTCAACCCTTTTTAGTGTAGGACGTAGGTAGATGCATTTTTGTCACCTTCGCTTCGCACCTAAAAACGCAATGGAGAAATATGCCTCTCCGTGGATCTGCGATGCCGGCAAAAGGTGCAATGGCATGTCAATTAGAAGATGTTAAATGTTGTCTGTGCTGTGGTATGCATACACACACACACCACCGTGCGATCCAAATAGATGGATGGATATACACCGCTGTACAAAGGAGGCATCCATCGCATTGTATTGGCTGCGATATGTTTTGGTTGGAGTGTGGGTCGTGGATGGAGCGAAAAAAACTTGATCCTTTTCATGTATGCTTTTGTTTGTCAACGTGTGGATTGTGGATATGAAAAAGGGAATCATAAAAATAACTCAAGTTTTCAAACAAATTATATTTAAATTAAGTGAAGCTTTTACTTTTTGGGTTAATGTGTGCGTGCATAGTTAACTGCATAGTTGCTTCGTAATGTTGGATAAAGCCAGTCGCCAAAATCAGTGAAAAAAGTCTGTCTAAATATTTGTGTATGCAAAACTTGAAAGCAGTTAACAATTAGGACTTGCGACAGTTTAGATGTGTGGTGTCGATCTGGCGTTCCCTTGATGTTTCAAGTTCAGCCAGTTCTTTGAAGAAAGTTGAATAAAGGCGTTTTGGCTATGAGGGGTCTCAGGAAAAGGGTAAAAATTTGAACATAAAATATTAAAAAACATAAAAAAATATTGGTTGTAGAACTCTGTGAATTGAATGATAATTGTAAAATTTGAAATTGTGCTCTTTAGAATACACCGCTGCTCAGGAGGAGTACAAGGGTTTCAAAAGCGACGGAGGAGGATGAAGAGGTGAAGCCCTTGGAGGAAATGGAAACGCAAGTGATAACTTATAACGACGACGGAGAAGAGAGTGACGGAATAGATACCGATGACTTAAGTTCTGCTGGGTCTGACTCTGAGCCTGAAAGTGAGGAAGAAACGAAAAGGCGTTCGAAGCGTGTCTTGAAACGGGTTGAAGATTGTGAAGATGTGAGTGACAACAATGAAAATTTGGAAGTACTGGAAGCAGTTGGCCTTTCTCCAGGTAATGCATCTTTGGTTTGAAAGAGGTTTAAGAGAAAAAGCTTTAGAGTGTGCGTTAGTTTGTATTTTGGTTATGGGTTCCGAGAGGAAATTTGAACCTGTTAGTGAAATGATTAATGTTAATTCTGCAGGATCGCGTCGTAATACTCGAAGTAGAACGACAAGCGAGGGTGGGAAATCTGCCAAACCAGTGACTAATGGGAATATGAAAGTCAAATCAGAGAACTCATCGCAGGTAGTCCATAAAACTCGTGGGAGGCCAAGGAAATATCCAGAGAATGTGCAGAAAGATATAATGGACAAAGAACGCGAATCTCTGGACTCGCAGGAGGAAAGGAACAGTACGAAGACGCCTGAATCTCCGGTGGTACAACAGGCAGATGGAAGCAATAAGAACACGGTCCATAAAACTCGTGGGCGCCCAAGGAAATCTCCAGGGAATGTTCAGAAAGATAGAGTGGACGATAAAGAACGCGAATCTCTGGACTCGCAGGAGGAAAGGAACAGTACGAAGACGCCTGAATCTCCGGTGGTACAAGAGGCAGATGGAAGCAATAAGAACACGGTCCATAAAACTCGTGGGCGGCCAAGGAAATCTCCAGGGAATGTTCAGAAAGATAGAGTTGACGATAAAGAACGCGAACCTCTGGACTCGCAGGAGGAAAGGAACAGTACGAAGACGCCTAAATCTCCGGTGGTACAACAGGCAGATGGAAGCAATGAGATCACACCCAAATCCACGGATTCGCAGGTAGATGAAAGCCATAAGAATGCGCATAACTCTCTTGAGCATAGTGAAGTATGTGCAGACAAAAGTTTATCTTCGGAAAATGGGCACCACCAGCAAACGTCTCCGTGTAACCTGAACATTACTAAACAACCTGAAGTGTCCAAGAAAGATATCGAAACACCTGTTTCCACTTCAGAAATTGTAGCAGACACAAGCGGTCTCATCCAAGAGGAATCGAAATCAACAAGTTTAATACAACCTAACGAAATACCTAACCCAGGAAACGAAAAAATTAAGGATGTTAGTACAGAAAGCGAAACTCCAGTAGGCAAGTTACGGTCATCAGTTGCTGATGAGGAAGGGAGGTCACTAGCTCGGAAATACCCAACATACCTGAGAGACACTGAAGAATATGCACTAAACTATATAACCCAAGAGATTCATCATCCAGTGATAACATGTTTTCGAGAGTTGAATAAATCTGACATTTATACTCTGGTTGGAGGTGTAAGTACATATATTATTTATAATTATTTTGTACTTTTTTGTCAATACCTTACGGGTTAATGTAAATTTGATTTCTCATATTTCAGAACAAAATGAAAAAGGCCTGCAGTAATTTCGAGCTGAGCATAATTTATTTGGGTCTTATTGATTTGATTGCTGCTGTGAATAATAACCCACTTTATGGAGAAAATTTGAACGCTAAATTTTCAAAGAATATTTCCAGCACTGTGCAGAAAATTTTGCTGGAATTCAAAAATATCTTGGGGACATGGGCTTTGAGTGGTAAGGCAAGAATAGTGTACACCCGACATGAATTTGTACGTGTTACTAAAACTCGGAAAGCGAAAGAAGTAAACCTGAATGTCTAACGTGGAAAATTTACTTTTAGGTAATGGACAGCTTAGCAGTCGATATAGCCTTATTTTAAGCTACCTTCGTAGAATTGTTCCAATGTTTGAAAAAGCCGAATTTGACAAAGAATTTAACGACATTCTCGACTGCATTGAGAAAGAAGTTACACGTTGCAGGATGAATCAAGAAAAACTTAAAGCCATGGGAAGTTCGACTTCGGAAAATTCAAGCGATAAGAAAAGCTCACTTGAACCGGTTGATGGAGAATCCCGATCAATCCTTAATGAAATAGTCCTGAATGTTAATCTCAATGTAAAATTAGATGAGAGCGATGACGAGGAGGTTACTTTGGTTGGTGAAGAGAAGACTTCGAAGATATTTGGGAAGCCACTTAAGGCATCTCCAAAATTAACTGGATCTGCCATGAAAAGAACGAAAAAGCAAAGAAGTACACCTGATTCACGAGATAAAAACATATCCAAAAATACAACGCCAGCAACAGCCAAAAAGCAAAATATAGAAACCCCTAAAACGCCGACAACGGTGAATGCGACAACTACAAAGCCGAAAATATTGGCCCCATTTTTCCAGTCAAATTCGCCAAAAACTTCGTCAGGGAAGCCCAGTATGTCTAAGGGAAATGGAACCAGCAATGCACTTTCAGCGAAGAGATGTGCAAATGAAGAACTCGTCAGTGATAATGATAAAAAGAAAAGGAAACTGGAGGAGATTACAAGCCCGGTTACCAGTAAGGAAAGAGGGAGTATTCGGAATTTTTTCAATACCCTTGCAATTCCGACTGCTGCAGAAAACATAACCACAGATGCCACAGAATCAGTCCCTGTTCCAACTTCCTCTCCAAGTGTAATAAAACCTGCAGTAAACGCATTTGCTCTTATGATGAATAGGAGTCGTGAGTTGGCCCAGAAGAAAAAGCTGGGCAAATTGGGCACGACAGGGATTCCAACGCTGAAATTAGATGCGGTAAAAACGTAAGAAAATATACTAAAAAGAACATAATATATATTAAGCGTATGTTTACATTCCTAGCGAATTCACATGTGGTGTGTATGTTTTATGAATTTATTGTCCTTTTTATATTTATCTGTTGTTATGATTTAAACTACAGGTTTTGAGCATATTTTGTCGTTATTACGGTGTAAGCACGTTAGACTCGAAAACTACTTTTTCGACCGCAGAGCAATTTTAACGTTAATTGACGTTTAGTGTAGTTGTTTCGATTGTTAAGGTTAAGATAATGACAAGTTATCAAATTTGCATGCAAACACATTGCCGAATGAGTTGTATTATGTAAATTTATATAGTATGTATGTATTGCATTAAGCAATATTGAAAAATGAGACTGTTTTTCAAAACACATTCTGTAATATAATGTTATGGTCGATGATGTGAAAGCACTTGCTTCAAGCAAGAATAAATTTACCACAATCGAATTTGGTATGAAAATTTTTAATTGGCAAATGTTTTAGCAAATAATTTGCTTTACACAAATAATACACAGGTATGCATATAAAATGTTACCAGAGTTGGATTATGTGACCCATTCAATAACTAATATCGGATTGGGAAAGCAATACCAAGACCAGCAATTCACAACAAAACTTTTTATTGCTGTCACTCGTAAGCGCTTTTAATTGACGTTTTTGCAGATGACAGATACACAGCATCCTTTTATCTTATTTTCTTACGCTGTATATTTTTGTTTTTACAAATTACTGAAAGGCAATCTGTTTATTAGCTCTATATATCATGACTAGAATATTTTGGAGGAATTGATCCGGTTTACACTAAAAAAATAACAAATTGTCACTGAGATTTAAAACCAGTAACATCTCTCATACTTAGAACAAAAAATGACGTATTTCTGAGTTACTTATGTCTTGATGTCTTGCTCTTATTATTATTAGTGGGGATGCGATCCGGGTCCCCCATAAAGATCGTGATTATCATGAATATTGTGTGGATGTGGATGGTCGTGTGGGTCATGATGATAGCCAAGGTCATGGCCATGATGAGGATGCTCGCCATGGGCATGATGTCCAGCGTGCGGATGTTGACCATGGGCATGATGTCCAGGGTGCGGATGCTGACCATGGGCATGATGTCCAGGGTGCGGAAGCTGACCATGGGCATGATGCGCATGGCCATGATCATGATGGTGGGCTAAATGGTGGTGATGGGCTTCCGCGTACGGAGCGTGCTTTGGTGGTAACGGTGGTCCATACAATCCATTGGGTTTTGGGTACAAAGAGTACGAAAATCCATATGACAAGGACGGCACAAGTTCAACAGTTGTTCCAGGTGGCAATCCGACCACTCCCTTTCCATAGTGGAATTTACCGGTGTCCTCAGAAATCAAGGCTTTTACGAGGGATTTCTGGGATGATAAAATTTTTGCAGGTAGGTCTGGATGTAGATAGCCTTTCTCAACGTAGTGGCTATGAATTGGAGCCCTTAGAATTGCCTTTTTATGATAGTAATGATCGTGGCTGTGAGCTAGCGCTGGATTCCTGTACGATAATGCAGCTTTCAAAACTGCTTTTTCTGCTAAGACAGGCGACTTCAAGATTGCTTTGTGTAACAGTTTAGGTCCAACAATCGCATCCGAAGGTAAGAAGGGCGTGTACAACGGGGACTTCGCAATGAAAGGCACCGATGGCGCACGCACATGTACAACGGGGGGATGTGTCTCTGGTAAATGTTCTTCGACGGCTGGAACAATGGTAGCCTCCACCCCATGTGCTGCTTTAAGAAATGATGGCTGGAGTCCTGGCACATGAGCAGTTTTGTAGAAATGTGCTAAAGGTACACCACCATTGACGTATGGCGTATGTACCAATGGAGCAGGGGCCGGATGGAGAACTGGCTGTGCCACAGGTACTTCTGGTTGGTACACTGCCGGTGCAACATGGTTGTGGTAAATAGGAACCAGTACATTCTGATATAATGGGGTCTGTGCATGAAGAAGTTGGCCGGATACGGGATCTTGGACAAGCTGTGGTTGGTGGTGAGCGATTGGAACAAGAGGACCTTGCAGTTGCAAGGGACTTGCTCCTACATGGTTAATGTTCTGTCCGTAATGAGTGGCCAGAAGTCCATTTGAAAGCTTGAACAGTCCTGCTGGCTGCTGATGTAACGCTGCTGGCAAGCCATACTCCAGCAACGGAGAATGTGCTGTGTTTGTCAGAGCGTTTTTATTAGGACTCGTCGCTTTGTCTTTTATTCTAGTATAAACGTTGGCAGCGATAAAGCTTGGGTGCTGATCACTGTCCCCCAAGGGAGCGTTATAAATGCTTGGCTTACCAATCGCACCACTATCTTGAAGTAAAGGCTTCCTATAATATTCGCCCTGGTTGTCTGAGAATTTTAGGGGAACATGATAACCAAGTGTTAATGATCATTGCCTGAAAATATTAATTTTAACTTCGCGATCTAAATTTACAACAGCACAACAACTTACCAACAGCGAATTCGGCTAAAGGCGAATGCTTGTACTCAATGTGAGATCCGTATGAGTGTTTGGAATAAGCTTCAGATTCCGATGCTTCCGGATTCTGAGCATCCAACGACGTTTCAACTCCATAAGTTCCTGGAGTGGGGTTACCCGTGATGACCAACGGAAGGCAGAAGGCGATCTATATGGGGTGAAGTAAGAATACCCGTCTCTAACGATTCTACGCACCCCTATTCCTGAATAAGTAAAGTATTCACTTACAAGTAGATTCATCGTTAACTGCATTCTGCAACTCAGGCCACTCAGAAGCGTTAACGCATTTACAATTACAACCAACTTCTCAGCACACTTAAACTTGGAGACACAACGGCCCCACGATGATTCACTTCGAATTCCAACTTTCAACTGTATATCATCAGGTATACTGCGGGTATAGATGCCTTCGAGGTGTGATGCGTTGCCAACATGAGCCCAGCTAATGTTACCGTTTTGAATGCTGTTGTCGATTTTATAGTATTTTATTGATTCTCACGCTGTTTTTGCTCTGTTAGCGATGATGCATTCATGTTTGTTTCGTGCCAGTGGAAAACTTATCGTTCCCTGGCAAGCATCTATTCATTTACTGCAGTTCCTTATCTTCATGCTCGTGCAAGGCGGCTACGACTAATTCGAAACAAAAAATTTCAAATATCAGTCATTCGCAGGGGTACACACAGCACCATCATAATATTAAGTACTTAAATTTTAAAGGGTCATCCGTACTTCAGCCTGCGCCAAGTACTCAAGGTACTTTTCTAAACTAATCAAAGAAAAATGTAACAAGTTGAGGAGATGCATCCCTGCAGCAAAAAACGCGAGCATCAGAACAAGAGTGCACAATATAGTCTCCCCACATCCATCGAAACATGTCATGTCATGTCTAGTGCCGACTTGCATTGCCTCTTACCTGCGAAATTATTAAATAAAAGTGCTCGATATTCGACTCGCTGCCAAATTTTTTTTGGAAGGTGAATGAATATGTTAAGAATGGTTCACTCACAGAACAAGCCACAATTTTGATGCGGAAATATACTGCTTTCGATTTCGAATGCGTACGCATCATTAGGTACAAAAAGGTGTATTGATTTTAGTGAAGATCGGAAGGAACTGAACTGATGAGAGCGTCAACACAGACATATAACCATTTAACTAATCAAAGTGGGCAGGTCTATGAGGTTTTTTGACAGGTATCGTGAGCTGCATTGCTCAATAATGAGCATTTTTCTGATAAAGTCATTTTCTATTTCAGGAAGCCGTCTTAGACTTCGTAAAAGCCCATCTAGACGCGAAGAACAACTTCTAAACTAGTTTTTGTGATGTACTTGAGTCATTATCACACTCTTATAAATCGGCACAGAACAATATATGCCATCGCCATCAGAACAGCCCCTTACATGATTACGACAATGCTACATCTCACAACCACAATGTCCACGCGCTACTTCTCGACTTCTCCTTAAGGTGTTCTCCTCAACATATACCAGATCTAGAGGAAAAGGGCCATCTAAAAGGACCTGTTATGCAGCCCAACATTGATCCTACAAATTGCAATAGAATGCAAATACGGTGCAGGACTGGGATAAACAACTTATATTATTATAACTACAACTTATTACAAATAGTTTAGATTTTTAGCTGTTAGCTGTTAGATTCAAAAGAAAAATGTAATGATTTCATGATGTAGTATTCGAATTGCGATAAGATCTGATATTGTACGAATGATATCCCTCATCTTTGCCTATACGACTCCCTTGCCAAATTGTCTGAAGTTGTGTCACGATGCATGTATGATGCTCCTAATGTTTTGAATCGATAATTATGGTGTCAATAGGGCTATCACGTAAACATAGCTCCAATGAAAATTGGGACACAAGCAATAATAATGTTAAAGCTAATATGAAAACAGTAGCGGAATTATTGTTGTTTTGTGTCATGCCTTCGTCTTTAATGAAAAACAAATTACATACATCCAGGGCATTTGTGTATTTACCGACGGCATTCTTCTGATGAAAGATTTGATAGCATAAACACATCATAAAGATAAATGTGCAATTGCAGATTAAATATGGAAGTGGAAGTTATATAAGTGGTGCCATATTTATTGACAAATATGACAAGCATTTTTTATCCTCAATTGTATTGTGGATAAAAGGAATTCTATGATGAGGAGAGATAATCATGTTGAGCAATTACGGTATACGTGTCAAACTGTGAACAATGGAGTAGAGTGCAGTATTTAATGGTCAAGTCAAGAAGATTGACAACGAGATGCTTAGGCTAGAAATTCATGAATTTTTTGCTCTCGTTCATGATTTTCTCGTCTAACTTTTTTGGACGTAGTAAATGTAAATTGAGTTAGGATTTCCACTTTTTTTGCTGAATGTTTCAAAAAAGGAGAATGAGGAAGAAGGGGAGAGGAAGCAGGAAATATGTTTTAGACGACTTTTTTGTCTTTGAAATCGGCTAAATTAATGTAGGAAAAAGCTAAAAGTTTTTGTAATAATAATTTGGTTATTCCAGAAAGCCACAAAAACTTGCTTCTTCTTTGACGGGAACAACATTTCAAGCGAGTCATTCATTACTTAATTTTAATGGTAAAAGCTGAATGCAGGGTTTCAACTGAAAAGTAAATCATGACAGGGCAATAATGTGATAGAATATTTAATATTTTTCTAAAATCATGCAAGTACATGTCTAGTCTAGCGAGTTTGTATAAGCAAGGGTTATATGTGCATAATAATTCATGTATTTTATGAGCTATTTTGCAAACTAGTTCGATTGGGGCATAATGATAGTAATTATTTTTCTTTTATGACGGATGATGATGATCAATGATCACCAAAAGGCTCTTTAAAGATTGTAATTTGTAATGATTGTAAGCACGGGTGCATGCTCAATTACCTTGCACACACTGATCTATAGCTTTAGGTAATCATGAATTATTAAAGTCTATATACTTTTGAATCAAAAGTTTGAAGAGATGAGAGTGTTGAACATGGATTATTACAAACTATGTCGGTTAGCGCATAAAATTTGCACAAAGTATAATTGAACAGCAAAACAAAATATTCATGTCTACGATTGGTAGAGGGAGTCTAAAGACGACATGGTTTCCTGGAAAAGGGGAAATTTTTGGGCATATCTAAACCATCTTACTAGTGCATAATTCCTCCAGCTACTGGACTTTCTTGTACCCAGAATGAATCGATAAGCTGAGATCATTTGGATGCATCAGTTTTCACTTTTTTTTCGTTTTCATTCGCTTTTTTAGCCCAGCATACGTAATTGTAAATCAATGCTCACAGCATCGACTTTGATAGGTAAAAATTGAACCAAGCAATATTAATTACATTTGCACAGTCAATTTTCATCAGCATGATTGGCTTTGATGGATGTGTAATTTAAAGCTGCTATTAAGCTGTTAAGCAATAAAGATCTTGTTGAAATGGAATATTTCATTGGCACGTGTAGCATGGTTTGCTTTTTGCTTTTGCAACTGATGTTATCCCTGTAGCTAAAGGTTGGCCACGTAATTCTTCTAATTTACATAACCAATCAGTTCACTCATTTACTGTTTAATTTATTATTCTTCAATAATGTTTAATTTATATATTCAAACTCCCATATTTTAATGCGTACATCTAAAGAGTAGTTTCGAATCATAATTCTGCCATTATAGCCACAAAGAGAGAGAGATGCAATGCAGTAACAAACGTATGCGGTGGATAAGTAATTAATATATATGCTCAAGTTGACTTGTGACACTTCGAATTAGTAATGAGCATACAGAACAAGTGAGCCAAACGAATTACCTCATGAAAATCAGATAGTTTATAGATTTGTTACGTAGAATACGATTAGGATCGTTGCATATTCACCCGAGATTAGTAAATACAAACGCATTGATCCCTTTTCTGAAGACCTTTATTATTCGGTTTCGATTTTAAGAATCAAAGGCTCACGCATCCCGTCCACACAACATGACACAAATAGGTTGGTTATATCCAACGGTATATCTTTAAGAAGGGATTCAACACTGATGGCGAATTCTATTCGCCCCTTGGAAGGCACCACTCCCTGCTTCGGATGAATTTGGACTGTGCACAATTTGCTTTGTCTTCCGACAGGACACTGCCACATGAAAGCCACATTGAAGCCACTTGGGTTAATAATTGTACACGTTCCATTCTGAACGGGTTGCTGGACAAAGTTTTCTGCATTGAATTGCACCAGTCCACGTTCCAGAACTAGATATGGCAGTTCAATTTCTCCGTAGACTGGAACACTCACTACGCTGTCAGGATTTCCTTCAGCCATTACTTCCACGTATGAAGCAACTTCGCCACTTAGCTAATAAATAAGAAAATTCACATTAATGCTTTCCCCTGGCATGGAGCAATTTTGACCATGTAAAACATCGAATGTTCACAAACCTCAGCGCAGAAGTAGACTTGGAGTCCAGCAGATTCGCCAGGGTTCAAAATGCCCCAATCTGGCCAAATGCGAACGAGTCGCTTATCATGAATGCGTGCTTGGTGACCAGAAAGCTCTCTCTTGTTCTCATCTTCCATCCCATCGGGCGTTATTCGTGCTACCCATTTCATAGGTCTATCCCTGTATTTCAGGAGGAATGGCAAATGGTATAATAAATTCTACCAGAGGAATGGGATCATTTTCATTACGGAATTGTGCGTGTTCCCGTATTTACCCTGTATTTTTCAGTGCCAAAGTTTTCATGGTCTCCGAAGATAGTGGAACAATTCCGAAATTAAGGGTTGGTGTCAGAACTTCCAGGAAAGGTCCATACGCTCGTAGAATAGCAGAAATTGAGCAAGGGACCGTAGTGAACGGAAGAGTTAGTGTACCTTTAAGGAACTTTTGAATCTGCGGGTAGAATTCCAGGAAAACCCACACATTGTGAAGATGAATGTATGCGTGTTCATTGGAATTAATGAATGTATTCGATAATTTTCATGCTTACCTGGCCACACTTCTCAAAGTAAATCACTAATTTAAAAGTGAATTTCTGCTTTGGTTTAACGGAAAAGGAGCCAGGATGACACGTTATTGGAATTGGAGAGTCAGTGAGATTCTCAAAGTTGACATCAATTGTGTGCTTACTCCCATTTTGAATCGTTATCATTCTACAAGTTCCAGAAGGACTCTCCAGAATGTAAAATCACAAATAACAACGAACTAGCAATGTTTCAGTTTATGACAGAAGATTTTTATTACCGTTGAACTGATGTCTTCACGAGGCCAGTTGCAATGATAAAGGGCGGAGTGAACGTAACATCCAACGGTACAGAATTCAACCAGACCTCTACTTCAGCTACTGGAGTCAACATTTTGTCTCGATTCGGCCAAAGCTTGTAGGTCGGAACGACATTTTCTGTGTACAGATTTAAATCTTCGTAGACCCCATGCCCTTGGTTCATAGATCTGTCATGCTCAGTACTTGCAGCCTCTGTTAAGTAACGCACATTGACTGACTCTGTGAGTCCTATGCCAGGAGAACCACGCCTATTGTCTCCTTCCTCTTCGAGATCGGTTATAAAGCCTTCTAACTGCACGTCTAGCGAAAATATGGAATGAGACATGATCGTTGATGACACCTGCCTTACAATATCTTTGCTTGATTTTATTCCATGAAATTGCTTCAACTTTTACCTTCAATACTTAACGTGGACCCGATAGCTTGAGGATCTTGGGAGTGCCTCTTCAATGTTACAAAATCAGTTTTCTTCGCCGCTTCAGCTCGTTTCTTCGTTTCTGAAAGTTTTGAATCACTTACCCGTTTAGCAATGACTGCAGGAAGGATTGTTTCAGTTTTGATAGCCATTTTTCCCTGGCCAGCAATATTTGTCGTGTACTCATCGAGAGATTTCCTTAAGGGCTTGTATTCTTCATTTTCATCCTCGTCCTCGGCTTCCTCTTCAACCACGGTACTATTCGTTACATCTGTCGCTGCTTCCGAATAGGCAAATTCAGCAGTTGAAGGAGTAGTCATAATTTGTGCGAAATTGTCCCCTTCCCCTTCCTCTTCCTCTAAGTCTTCATCCACGGACCCCTCGGTCGGTGTTGAGGCAGCCTCTTTATTTATTTCCGCTTGGCTGATTGGAACACGAAACTTGGATTTATCCAGTTCCTTCAGTGTTTCCACAACGGCATGCCGTGATTCTTCGTCGACTTGTTCGACGAATAGACTGAACAGAAAAGATTATTATAATCTTTCGAGGTGAGAATTAAAAATCTAATAATAAACGTGGTGGGTGTGATTCGCAAGTGGGAACCTAATAACGCAGGTATGGTAGCCCAATGTCATCGGGCACACAGCGGTGAATTGCATCTGAAGATCTTCCTTCTTCTCCAGAAGACCTTGTGCTGGGCTTATTGTTAGGGGGAAGGATGTGAGGAAAGATTCAAGATCATTCTGTTCGTTCTCCTCCTCCATGAAAAAGGTGTGGCCATCTTGATCGTACAAAGTAGATTCATAAAAGCGCTCCATGAGTCTAGTTTCGACATTTTCTGGACTATCTTCAGGGTTTGTGAGAACTGGACGAACAGACCAAAAGAAGTACAGAGGGATGCAACTTTTGTTCACAATGGAAAATTGGAGTATTCCCAGCTCTCCAGATATCAAATCTCCACAGTCCAAAACGAATTTAGTTCGTGGGTCAGTTGGCAAATCTACAGGTGGCCCTGTCCAAGGGGCCTGTTTTTTGGAAATTAGGTGAATTAAAGATGAAAGTAAAGAAATTCACATTATGTTTGATTTGTCATTTTAGCAACCTTGATTTCGACAAGTTTATCGGAATCCCTGTCAATCCCGAGGCCCTTCACAGCGATCCAGCGTACTTCTCCGTTTTCACACAGGATTGCCAGTTTTTCATAATGAAAATTGGCATCTTTCGGATGATACCGAACCTTGATTTGAATGCTCTGATTTCTTTGCAATCTGAAGCATGATGGGTTAATCCTAAAGCAATTTGTGTATATCGTGGGCTTCACTTTCTTCGCTCCTTTCTTTTTTGCTCCTCCTGACGGCACTACTGCTCTTTCCTCCTCATCAAGTGAGTCTTTTTTATGTTGAATTAATCCCATCGTTTCTGCCCTCCCAACTATTGACATGGGCTTTTCGGGTTCTAAGATAACCTCCTGCGTATGGCGTCTCAGCAATGCCTTGGTGGACTCCACTATTACATCCCGTTTGTATTTCAAGTGGCACTCCAAATACTAATGGTGGTAGACACAAAACGTTGGGTTGTTTGGAATAATCATCGGTTTATTGGTGGCTTGGCTAATTATGTTTTAATTACTAAATCCAGTTAATTTAACCTGGTTTAAGAATTCATCTTCAGTAATTATCCAAAATCTTCCTTCGCCCCCAAGATTTTTTACTTCGAAATGGGATGTGCGAGGAATCCCTACCGTACTGCAGCCACAATTCCATTCTTCCACTATCATCATTAGGGTTCACGTAGAAAATATTTACAAAGCCCGAAAGAATACATTCAATTTAAATGTCAAAATATTACGAGGAAAAATTACGTTCTAAAATCGGGTCCGGAGTACAAGCTGAGACCTATTACGGTAAATTGGAAGGCATGTGTTCGTTTCTTGCTTTTGGATTTCATTTAATTTTACAGCATTAATGTATTTGAAGTATAAATACCAAAGGGACTATGATAGCTCCATCTCCGTCCACATGGAGGATCATAACATCATTCAAAGAGATGTTCGACTTGGGTCTGTATTCGACTGTTAACGTAATACTGCATCCTGGTGAAATGGCGTCCTTGGGATCAATCGCTCTTACAACAGTGAAGCACGAGTTGGTCGGAGGAAGAACTCTAAGACGGCGAGGTTGAGTTCCGGAATTGAAAACTACGACTTTTACCTTGAAAAAGTCGATTAAGTTGTCATCACAGTCATAAAACCGCGTATGTGACAGGTAAATATACAAAATGATCTTGAAAATGTTGGTTTCTTTACGGAGTAGAACTGCCCTGCTTTCGCATGAAGGAAAAGGAGAGAAGGTGGAGTTACGTGGAAGGACAAGCATTGGGCTTGGTTCAGGTAACCACCCAATTTGTCAAAGTACTTTTTGTTCGCAAAGTTAACGGGAACGATCGTTGTGCCATGCGTGATCTCGTGCCAGCGTCTAGGCGAGTACAAAGCATTTCATAGTCCTTAAAAGATATGGTCCCATATGCATAATATTATGCATGAAGAAGTGGTGATTTCCAAAACACTAAGAAATGTACCCGGAGAAAGATAAGCGGAGATCAATTTGTGGAATTGCTGTTACGGGAATCTTCAGTCCTTTTGGAAATGGAGGTACGCGTGGAGGCCAACTTTTCCAGTCAATACTCCATGTTTCCGGCTTGGAAGATTTACTTTTGGAAAGTTTACTCTTGCCAAGTGGATCTAATCCAATTGGGGTAACATGAGATTTAAGGTTATCGGTGCTTTGAGCAAATAGTTGGTTATCATAAAAAAAGTTATAACCGTTACCTAACGTTTGCTCCCACACAGATTTGAATGCATGTTGTCTCTAAACATTGAAATTAGCAAAACAAAAATTAAGAAAGAAAGAGGAGGCGACGTGCGTAATGGTGTACTGGGTATGGTATGGTGTAAATGCATATATGCAAAAGGATTTCACCGTTCCATTTCCGATATTTCTCAAGTTTTGGTTATCCCTCCAAGGAACGCCCGTGTCCTGCTGATTTTGAAGCCAGCTGGGCTTCTCAAAACAACTGAATGCCTGAAGTTCTCCAGTGATGCCGTCATTTTTTAGAACCATCGTAAGCAAAGTGAGAGTTTACAAAAGTTTTAAATGCTCATATATGGTTTACGAAAGGCAAACAACTTTTATTGTGCCGCTAAATATGTCTTGCACTGGTCTTGCAATGATTTCTTTCTCCGGGACGTTTAATCCGTTCCAGGATTTCCTCATTGTCGTGCATTGTTTCTATTGACAAAAATGTATGGAAATGAGCTAAATCGGATATTGCCAGAGGAATTTTAGCATACACTGCATCGGTCGCGTTCATTTCAGCGATTGCTGAAGGCATAACTGCTTATTGGTGCTCGATTGATTCCAGTCGATAACAGAAATGTACATTTAAGTATGCACCAGAAGGTGATTTCTTTGTGTAGTTCATTGTAGTGCATATATTAAGTACAACTTTACTATACACGAAAGATTCGAGAACCTGCTCGAAAGCGAACAGTTTTATTATATTGATTAAATGTACTTTTACTTGAATATGATGGTTGCATTTGACGAAAGATTGGTAGCAGGAGTTCAATGATTTTGGTCAATTCAAATAAAACACAGGAAAAAGTACTTGAGAATACTTATATTGACACATTTTATCAAGTTGTATCAGAAGTACTCTAACTTGATATCTACACCTTATTAGGCGTACGAGAATTCGCAGGTTTGCACGTATGCAATATGTTAACTGAATTACTGAAGTGTACGATAGTATTGTGACTCCCGCATCTCATTATTAATGCCGTCATGAACATGATCATGAAGATGTTTTCAACAAGTGTGAAGTAAGCATGTCGTCGAGTCTTAGATTGCTTTTCTACAAAGCTGATTAACGCAATTGCTTTTCCAGTAGTCGGTTATATTCACAATAGTTATCTAATTTGGAATTGTCATTCCCTCAGCACGCTCGCGGTCCCTTTACTTACAGACGATTAGAAATTGACTTCAAAATTTGGTTAGAAATGAAATTTCCATTTTGGGAAAAATAAGTACATAGGTTCAGTTGTAGGTGTCATATTACTTTTCTCAAAAGTTGTTACCAACATTTTAACAAAAACCTCGAACAACGTACTACACAACACACACAAACTATACAGGTACGGTATCATTGGATGGGCTAAATGTATGGTATGTCATATCAGCATGATAAAGAAAAGTCACCAATCCAATGTCATTTTTGCTAGAGGATAAATCAACGAGACATTTTCTTGTGGTAATGTGGTAACCTGCCGGTTCTTGGAACTTGTTTGCAAACTTCAGAATATGCATCACGGCCCTAAATACTTCATACAATTCGTTTCGGCCATTGATAGATAGCTTGTTTTGTATATTTTACATATATATTTTACATATATAGTGTGTAGTGCAGCACTCGCTGTAACAAATTCTCTCGGATGCCACATTAGAGTGGAAAAGTTTTACTTATGAAGATGTGCCTAAATAGACACTACTACCACATATATTTCGCGTGTGATGGTTTCACAAATGCACTTGGTGTTAAAAACGGTTATTATAAAAAACCAGTAATGTTGGAAATGCAATTCGAGCTGTTGCTAGCCCTTTCAGAATGTGGCACATGGCGCATATCGAGCTCTCCTCATCGTCAGAGTAGTATTATGTGCAGTAAAGCAAACAAGTCCAAATAAAAATCTTAATCCCAACTTGAGCTCTATGTATATTGTATTATGCATTCCTGTTTTTACTTTTACTTATAACACTAACTGATGTTATGCTATGCTCTTGTATCCAGCGTGTCGTGTATATCTAGGCATAGATACCATGCAAACCTGCAAAACCAACCGGCACTCCAACAACATTTTTTGTTGGTTGCAGTAGGTGCAAAAGGCTTACACAGTTCCATGTTCCATCGTAATACATGAGAACTTTTGAAGGTTGAAAGGTGGCCGAAGAGCAGCGGATAAAACACAATCAGTCTTGAAGTGATCGTGTGGCTCTTCCGACCATTTCATATAGACGTTGCTGCGAGCTTCCAAGTTTCAAAACAACTTAAAAACACTTAGGTACAATTTTCAATCACAAGAGTATGTGAATGTGCATGTCTGGCATATAAGCATATGTATACATCATACAACAACGTAAAATTGGATATTTTTTGTGGAAATTTTAGCTCATCACTTTTGCAACGATGATTCCGAACGCAGTGAAAACTTTGGTGACATCGTCTTCAGGTGCTGCAAAACGTCTGGCTGGAAAGGCAAACTACTCTGCTGCTGCCCAGGTGGCTGCAAAACCGAATCCAAATCCAGAAATCCAGTACACCGGGGTAAGTTAGCAATTTGATTAGAGAAAATGAGTGATTTGTCTTCCCAGTTTTTAGGTGACATACTGTCACATGCATTTGGACTTAGGGTTCCATGTTTTCATAGCGTCTTCATATTCTCAAGTTCATAACTTGCTCCTTAGATTTCTAAGGATCAGAGATCCTTCCAAGGCCAAAGTATTAATTTATATGGATCGTATGAGCTCCCGTGATACATACAAAAACATTGCGAAGACATGTATCAGCACAATAATATATTTAATTTTTTCCGTTTTCCCTGTACACATTCATTCTCCAAGAAATGAGAAAATATTGCATAAGAAGTGTCAGTGAGATAGCATGCATGATTGTTAAAAATGTCAAAAAATCTGGCCATCCGAGAATTTAGAGAAGAGACTAGTTGGCCTTGAGTGTCAGTAATTTCTAGGCTTATGTATCGCATACCGTATAGATGTGTGCTGTGTGCCTGTCATGTAACATACGAAATGTATATAAAAATTGTAATGCAAATCGAACGGCTTCATGAGCAAAGTTACAATTCCTGCAAGTGTTTTGGGAATTACCTGAAGATGCGCATATCGCTTAGCACATAGCACATCATATACCTCTCGCATGCCAGAAGCTCATAATAATCTATGTGACTAGTGTCACACACTATGTCAAACTTCACTCAACGTACTTGACATGACTTTCTTGATTGCAGATTGCTTCATTTGCTAGCAAACAGAAAGCAGAAGAGTTAATCCTGCATTTAATACAAACAGGCATGCATGCCACATTTCCTTGATGTTTTATTATAATAATGCATAGCCTTGATATTTTATATACCATTGATTTGCATTTAATGAGAAATTACACTTTTATATTATATACTGTATTTCACGCAAGGTATAATAACAAGTAATTAAGCCTTCATGGCCTTCTTTTATCTCCTCCGAATATGACAAAAATATTTTCAGAGATTCTTCACCACAAGTTCTTGAACTTCACACTTGTGAATCCCCGACAAGATGATTTATATCCAAATATGGCTCACTAATCGTAAGCCAATAAATAGCCATAAATATTATGTTTTTCCATGCCCTCTGGAAACATTTGCTCCATTGCAGCATCAAAATTTTCCATAATGCAATCAGACA
Source organism: Heteromurus nitidus (assembly GCA_034687055.1). Classification (NCBI taxonomy): domain Eukaryota; kingdom Metazoa; phylum Arthropoda; class Collembola; order Entomobryomorpha; family Entomobryidae; genus Heteromurus; species Heteromurus nitidus. Next base: position 23,723 of record JAQFZW010000360.1, read on the forward strand.
TTTTCATAGATTTTTAGGTCCTGCCTGTATTTGCTTATATGCAGCATAATGCATTGATTTTACTTATATGAATTTCAAGATTTTCGTCAATAATGAATGGAGGAACTCCGCTTCTGGAAAAACTTTCCCCACGCTGAATCCTTCCACTGGAGAAAAGATCGTCGATGTCCAGGAAGGTGACAAAGCGGATGTTGAAGCTGCAGTGAAAGCGGCATCAAATGCTTTTAAATTCGGATCAGAATGGCGCACGATGGATGCATCGCGACGAGGTGCTCTTATCAATCGCTTAGCCGATCTCATGGAAAGGGACCGTCTCTACTTGGCCGTAATGGAGCACATTAATTTGCAATGAAATAGTCAAGCTGCCTATATGTACAAGTGAAGCCAAACTCCATGTTATTATTTTTGTACCAGAACCTGGAAACATTGGACAACGGAAAGCCCTTCAATGACTCATTCAATATTGATGTTCCTGCCAGCGTAGCCGTGATGCGATATTATGCAGGTTGGGCTGATAAAGTTCATGGAAAGACTTTACCAATGGATGGGGATTTCTTCGGTTTCACCAGACATGAGCCAGTAGGTGTGTGCGGTCAGATCATTCCATGGAACTTTCCAATCCTGATGGCTTCATGGAAACTTGGCCCAGCTTTGGCAATGGGGAACACAGTGGTTATGAAGCCGGCTGAGCAAACCCCGCTCACTGCGTTGTACATTGCTGAATTATGCAGAGAAGCCGGGTTCCCCGCTGGAGTAGTGAACATGGTTCCAGGATACGGGCCAACTGCTGGAGGTGCCATTGTAAATCATTCACTTGTTGATAAGGTTGCCTTCACAGGGTCAACGGAAGTGGGGAAAATCATTATGCAGCAGGCCAGTTCTACTATCAAGCGCGTGACTCTTGGTTGGTTAACAATAAAATGCGTATACCTGCACATGAAGTATGCAGGAAACCATGTCTGAATATTCAATCTCTTATGCTTTATGCAGAACTTGGAGGAAAGAGCCCCAACATTGTCTTCAAGGATTCTGACCTAGATTATGCTGTCCAGATGTCCCACTTCGGACTTTTCTTCAACCAGGTATAAGCGACTCGAGCACTGTATTGTTGAACATTGCCTAACGTATTATTGTGCCTTCAATCAACGAAATTCGTGCATTTTCAGGGTCAATGCTGTTGTGCTGGAAGCAGGATTTTCGTTGAAGAAAGCATTTACAAGGATTTCGTTGAGAAGAGTGTGGAATTGGCTAAGCAGAAGACTGTAGGCGACCCGTACGATCTGAACACTACTCAAGGACCACAAATTGATGAGGAACAAATGACCAAAATCATGCAACTTATCGATTCCGGAAAGCGTGAAGGAGCCAAATTGATGACGGGTGGAGCCAGGCATGGTGATAAAGGATACTTTATTCAACCAACCGTTTTCACTGATGTTAAGGATGACATGAGAATCGCTAAAGAAGAAGTAAGCGACCAGCATCTTATTTAATGCTTACATTACGGTGTTCGGCGAGTTTCGGTAGTACTCTATATAGTATTCGCTACAAAAATGTTTCAATGCAAAATTACAGATCTTCGGGCCAGTTCAGCAAATATTCAAGTTCAAGGACATGAATGAAATCATTGAAAGGGCCAACAAAACCATCTACGGATTAGCTGCTGCCGTATTTACTAAAGACTTAGAGCGAGCTTTATACTTATCTAATGGTCTTCGTGCTGGAACAGTTTGGTAAGTCTATTCACGCGAAATTCTATCGTGTTCATGAGAAAACATCGCAATCAGTAACATCAAAATGTTTACTTCTTCTAGGGTCAATTGTTATGACGTATTCACTCCACAGGTGAGTTTTAGTTATTTCTGACACACCAATTTAATCATGCTTGATCTTTACTAAACAGTCCTTGAATTTAAAATTGCAGTCCACATTCGGAGGCTTCAAGCAGTCTGGCTTTGGTCGCGAACTTGGAGAGTATGGACTGCAAAACTACACGGAAGTGAAGCAGGTGACTATCAAGGTTCCACAGAAGAACAGTTAGAAAGGATTCTATAAGGGCTGCCCTCTGCTTAAGCAGAAAATTAAGTGTCTTTGATGACGCTATATACTAAATATATGTTATCATCATTATCAGTCATCAACATTCTTCTTCCGTTTTGTTATACTATGCAGAAAAGTTTATTTTCCTTTCCATTTGAAACATTTAAAGAAATGCTGAATAAAAATTACTATTAACAATGCAGAATGATAACAAAGATGTGTGTTTCTGAACATAATGGACGCATGCAACTATATACTTCATACATAGTTGAACTTACGCTATTTGCAAGTACATTTAGTCCTCTTCACAAGGTCTTTATTAATAAGTAAATCTCTAAACCTGTCCTTCGTGTTCCAATGCAATCAGTCCGAAGCCAAAACCTAAACTTCTATTTTGAGTAATTCCATTAATAGTAAGGGCGCCTTGGGTTGTTCTACAAATTTTAACGAGCACAATGAAGTTATAGTCATATAGTTCCTTAAAAGCGAAAGCATAGGGTAAAACATAGATTGTGGACTTACCAAAGGGTTGGGGCGAAAACGGTAAGCGAGCATCATTCGCTTCCTATATGCAGTGTATTCGTCATCTTCATCGTTAAGTTCACTCGGTTTTTCTATCCCTAGACCCTGCTTGTCACTGACTACATTTCCCCTGCAAATAGAACGTGCCATGTCACAATAATAATCAAGTGATTTGGTAATGCTTTCAAATCGATGAATTTTTCAATATACTAAATTACTTGTCTATAGGAGCAGTGATCCCTTGACCAGCTGCACCCAATCCCTCCCCATCAGACCAGCCCATCTTCTGAAGCATCTTAAACCCAATGTTATCCTGCTGAATCTTGAATTCTTGGTAATCACTTTGCTCCAATATCCGGCCTTCTTTAACTGCTTGATACTGTTGGAATGTTATGGTATAAAACAAATACATTCATATAATACTAATACTGCATAGTTAAAATATGAATATTAATACGACAGTATATACCGAGCTAGATCCAAGGGCTGCGTTAACACAAATAATTTTTAAAAGAAATATATACCTTCTCCATAAACTTCGCTAGTTCATTTGGAGGTAAGAAATCTCCAATATGATGTTTTCCTTTAGCCTTCTGCGTCAAATCATCAGCCCATTTCCTTGTTTTCTCCATTTCCTTCATACGCTGCTTATGCTCCCATGTTCCACCGTCTACCTCTTCGTCACTGTCATACTCATGCCTGCCAAAGTTTTAAGGTTGTAATATTTTGAACTAACTTACTAACTTTATATGTTTTATATTAGTGACCATATTAAATTCATACTTGAATTTTCCAGCCTTTTCTAGAGCATCATCTTTCGCCTTTTTCTGTGCAATTTCTTGAAAAACTAAGTTCATCTTGTATGCTTCTTCACACTGTTTCCATTGTTCGTCATCAAGATCTGTGGTGCTGTAAGCTTGTCTAGCGTAAGCTAAAAGCTGAGGATTTGCTCGTGTGACTTTATTAACCCCCGTTGGCTCTTGTACAGGAACAACGGGCATACCCATCATGCTAATGCCAGGAGGAGCTCCAACTTGGAATGGCGACAGCTGTGAACTCCCAGGGGTAGCACCAATTATCCATGGGTTTGGTCCTTGCGGACCTGCAGAATCTGTAATTATGACATAAATTCATTCGTGAACTTAACGAAATGCTTTGATGCTTATGCTGGTGTCAATTGTCAATTCAATACAGCAAACAACACATTAAAATCGCTTTCAATTACCGCAAACAGCAGGCGCAACAACTGATACCGGTGGAGCATTGTCACTCTGAGGACCCCATCGACTACGTCGTCTTCTTTCCCTGCGTTCTCTTTCATCCTCATCTTCGGCGGATGGAGCTTCACGTTTAATTCCAGCGCGTGAGTATTCAGAAGCACCTTCCGTTCCATGTTCTGATTTGACTCCTCCGTCATCGTATTCTGTTTTGACATCCCTAGTAGGCCCACCTCCAAATGAGAACTTCTTATCGAAAGCACCGCCATATTCTGATTTGGTATCCATAAGTTTGCCACCACAAACAAAGCCATGCTCTGAAGATTTCCGTCCATATTCCAATGACTCTGATTTTGCAGGCTGAAATTCAGACTTCACTCGCTCAGAGCCATACTCCGATTTACCGCCGTATTCAGATGCTCCAAATTCTAATTTGCTCCCGTACTCGGATGCTCCATATTCTGATTTAATCATCCCGTTTCCGGAATCATAATCAGACTTACTCTCGTAATCTGGACTACGTTCTGCCTTGGGTTGGAACGCTGACGGTAGAGTTCCATATTCCGACTTTCCGCCATATTCCACCCTGAGATCAGTATCACCAGAAAATTCAGATTCTGGCTCTTTCTTAATCGAAGTTGTATTACTGGCAAATTGACAACTCTGCTCTTGTTTAATTGATGACACCAAATCCCGAAACCGACGATATTCTGCGGAATCTGGTCTATATAGGAACCTAAAGTGTAAAATAAAAATAACACGTATGCATTCATGGTGTGTGTTATATGGAGTATTAAGGAGTCTAGTGTACTACGATGTGTAGAGAAATACCTTACCACATAAGAGGATCATCTTGACTCGTCATTCTAGCCCTTTCTTCAATTTCATCACCATCTGAAGCAATTCTCATCGCAAGACCTTTAACAGCAGGAGATGGAAAGCTTCCAAACTGCTTTCCATTACTTCCATTCCCTTCGCTTACAGGAGGAGGAGGGGGTGGTGGAGGTGGGGGTGCAACAGCACCATAGTAGGAATTTGCATGCGGTTGCTGAGATTGCTTAAGAGGAGGGGGAGGTGGGGGTGGTGGAGCGTGATAAAAGTTTGGAGGTGGAACGGAATTCCCTCTACTAGGAGCGGGAGGCGGTGGTGGGGGTGGCGGAGGTGGAACTTGAACAAAAGATGTATTTGGAGATGCAGATCTTCCACCAGCGGACTCTGCATTCAATATTTTAATCACTGGCTTAAGCGATTTCGATGATTCGTATTCATCAATAGGTTCCCGTTCTACCGCGTTTCTCTTCCTTTCTTCTTCTTCTTCTTCTGCACATTTATAGAAACCATACATAATACATACATGAAAAACAGTTTTTTCGGTCGCGATTATTTGCAAGTAATCATTTCGGCCAACTAACTTTTCTTTTGAGTTTCCTCCTGCAATCGTCTGAACTGTTCAAAGAAGCTGCCATCATTAGTAAAGACATTCGAAATGGAAGGTACACTCTTCTCTGGTTCATCAGTTTCCGCATTTTCTCTGCATAAACAGACATACAAATTTAATTTGTTGGTCTAAGTACAAATTAATATTTAAGTAAAAATGCTTGTCTGTCTGTCGTTAAAATGATTGATTTGATTATGGAAGGACAATCATTCATGGTTTCTTCTTCTGTCTTGAAGACACCAGCAACCCACAGTTGGAGAGTTCAACCGCACATCACCAACTTTCACCACCAACGATATTTCCAGGAATATTCACCTTTGTTTATTTGTTGAAGAGGATGGAGACGAAGAATTGGAATCCCGACCTACGACTAGATTCAAAACCACTCAATCTCCATACTCTACGGCTGACGGCTACCGAAAGCCATCATTCAGTAATTTAATTAATACTTATCCCATATTATAAATTATATATGCATTTGCCTGGCATTCTAATAATACATTTGTGCCGTTTGATCTGGTGCTCAACTCAAGTCATATTTACGTCAAACGTACAATACTTACAATTAATGGCCTGACTTTAGTGCTTTAATTAATCACGTCCCATCAAGTCTATGAAATACTCCGTATGCCAGCAAAATTTAGATCACTCATGCACCCTAACCAACAACTTAACTAACATATAAAATTCATACCAGCTGCAGACGATCCAGATTGTTTCATCATAGCTTCCAAAGCCTTCCTCTGCCGTTCTGCTTCTAATTTCAATTGAATCTCCCGTTTCTTTTGTTCGATCAACTGTTGCTGCTTAGTCATTTGCTCCAACCTGTCATTTCGATTGTTACCTCTCCCACCACCTCCAAAGCCATCATTATTTGTTGTTCTTCCGTAGAACATCGTCAATCTACAAATAAAAATAAAATAAGGATGCAAAAAATACTTTAGAGCTTATTAGAGACACTTTACTATAAGAATTATAACAAATAAATTATTTGGCTAATGAAAGTTACAACTTACCACTTATCTAAGCAAATGATTCACCACGATTTTGTTGATGTTGGTTGGATGATCAACCTCTGCCACTCTTGTGACTTGGATGTCACCACTAAAACTGCTTCGTCGTATACAAATACCCTCAATATTATTACTTGCCTGCTGAAATAAAAACTGAAACAGTTAAATATCGAAGATAATTGAACACTGAACGCGAAAATAAATAAACTTACAATTTTAGCACTGGCACTACCACATCAAATAAATATGAAATATTGACGATAGTTGATAGTAAAAAAATCCTACATCATAAACTAACTAATGGCACTGTTAACTGGTGAAAGTTTACAGCCACAGTTATGCATAAACTTAATTCTGCGTCGACCGTCTCTTCACTGACAGCTCTTATCAAAACTTTAATTTTTTAGAAAATTAAGTTTATACCAAACAAAAAAGTTGAGGGTTTGTTTGTGTACATTTCCACAAAGCAAATGCACTTGTACGTGTCATTAGCGAAGTCTCACAGTACCCATATTACCATACATTTGAGAGTAATGGCGGGAAGTAAATTCAATGGCACTGAGGAAATACATTGATGACTTGTCTTTTGATGATTTTATTTTTGTTGTGATAAATGAAGTGATCTGGGATTTCTGGAAACAATTATTATTTTTTGCGATAAAAATATTTAATTGTTCATTATAAATTTACATTAGACAAGTACAACATGGCTGCACCTCTAGTCCGTGCTGCAGGTATAATTGTTTTCCGAGCGGTTGAGAACTTTCAATACCTACTGCTACAGGCTTCCGATGGTGTTCATCATTGGACTCCGCCGAAAGGTAAATTTAATATAATGTTGGAAGTTGAAATTTAACTAATATAACAATATAAGGACTAATTAGTAATTTTTAATCATTTTATTCAAGTATATTTAATGTGTGTGGATGTGCTCTTTAGGACATCTTGATCCAGGAGAAGATGCTTTGACAGCAGCGCGTAGGGAAACGGAAGAGGAAGCAGGCCTTCCTCCGGGCTCATATGAAATTCTGGAAGGAAGCTGTTTCCCATTTGTTCTTGAAGTAAGATTTAAAGGATCATCAAATTTTGAATTTAAGGGAAGAGTCAGTTGACAGTTTCCTAATTAACCCATAAATTGGCTTCATATTTATCTGTCAATTTAGTACCGTGCTAGAGGAAAGCCTAAGAAGGTGGAATATTGGGTGGCTCGATTGCACGATCCCAATACTTCCGTTATAATTTCACATGAACACCAAGCTTTCAGATGGGCTGACATCAAGGGTGCGAAAGAATTAGCAAAAGGATATCCAGATTTTCAAGACCTCTTGGACAGGGTAGAAGAATATTTAAAAGCAAATTCAAAGAAATAAAGATTTTAAAATTTGGGATTCCAGACGGATAGCCAAGCTAACGCAAAAAATTTCTTATTCTTCGAGCATCGTTGGGGCGATATGATTGCATGTAAGGGGAAGGTTATCTAGCTGGCGACCTGACCTGGAAGTCGATCTTTGAAGTTAATTTTCCCAGTTCCAAAATGGTCGGCCAATAATAGAAATTTGTTTGCAGTGTCATGTCGGCATTGTATAGTACTGGCTCCAAAATATTCGTACATGGTGCATCGTATGGAGTAAACATCCTCGCATATCGCAACTGTTAATGCAATGAATGAGTGATAGTGCACGGTAACATGTTTTTTTGGCTATGGCATATTATTCATTGATAAAACATGGCAAACTATATTATCTGACAAAGTGGACAACTTTACACAGATGTATACTTTATCTCGTTTTATCACAAAACTAGGGTCTACAACTAATATGTGTGGGATATAGTTAATTACATTCGTACCATTAATATCATCAACATGAATAGCATCAGGAAGTTTAACATTTTAACACGAATATGTTACTTTGTATCACTTAATTTTGGACGAAGAAATTTTCCACGAGAATAACTCAAAACTCAACTTTTATCATGAACGAAGGGTCTGTTCGTTCCGTTGAAGAGATTTTCGACTTTTTACATAATCATTGTGTATGTAATTTAGCAAAGTTTGTATATAAGAAATAGATATGAGAATTGATAATACATTTAACAATATATATACGTTGTAATTACATGTGCTACAATTGTGAAAAGTGGGCACAACAGTGTGTACTTGAGCTCGCACCGCTAAACATACTGACGTAATACAGTAGAGAAATCCATTTTAAAAGATATATACGTAGAAGAGTTTTTATAGGGTACTAATCTAAATATTTAAACTTTATTCTCGATACGATAATTCATCTTAAGATCAAGACATGATGATTGGCTAGCCGAAGTATATATGGTTGAATGGGTCGGTTTTAAAGCATTTTAAATATTATGTCTTTAATTTTCCTTATTTCGTTCCGCCATCCTTTTTACAGATAATTTTCTTCTAGAGCCAAATTAGTCGTTTTTGAGTTCTTGGGCGGCTGGAATTTCGTAAAGAATTCATTTTAAATACTTAACCAATGATGGAATATTTCGAGTTTGCATACAAAAATACAAAATTTTCCACGAAACGCCATATATTGGAAACATACCTTTGCTGGCGATGTTGGTTGCTGCAGAGGCAGCCTTGTTGAGGAGGTTATCTACTTGGCCTTGGTGCTTGAGGAACAAGGGACGAACAACACGGTTGTAAATCACGTTCGTTCCGTTTCCAGCAAATGGGAGGAAACACCACAGCAAGAAGAGACACTGTTGATAATCACAAAATGCATTAACAAAAAGGTTCGCGAGAGAAGTTCAAGACAGTCTTTGTTTCTACTTAATTCTAAGATTTGCATACCTTCGCAAGCCAGTACAATGGGAACCAATTGAGAAGAATGTCAGAGAAGAACTCGACCACGCTGAAGAGTGAGAAGACAACCCAGTACATCAACCACTTGGTGTCATCATCTCTTGGAGCCGATTCAATGGCTTTCACTGATGCATAAGCCGGGTATATGAATCCAATAGAGTTACACAGAAGCTGTGCTCCATATCCAAAGATCAGCCAGAGTGCCAAAACTCCAACCCCACCTATAGGCAGAGAAAAATGTCAAAATCAAAAAATAATTAGTTACACGAGGAATGAGGAATAACTCGGAACCTTCGCCGTTGAAATATCAAAGGATTTTTAAAAGAGAGTTATGTAGGAAAGGTGAACCTCATACATTTTACTTTTATATCTGCTCCCTCCCACAGCTCAATAGCTTTGGTTTTCAACTCGTCGAAATCACGGTACATTTTATCAGCCTTATGATGATCGGAGGTATTTCAAACAAATAATAACTTCCAACTTCCCCTCTCCAGAAAACAGTTCCTTCGTAAAAAAAATCTTTACCAAACTAATTTGTACTTTAAAACAACTCTACATGAATTAAAAAACTCTGCACACTTTCTGGCATGTTCCGTTTGTCGTTTCCTTCTATTTTCGATTTTACCGTCTCGGATTTTAAAAGGATATATACATACTACATAATAGGCAATGTATTATTATGTAATATGATATAGCGGCTTGACTTGGCAGTGCTACTTTCACTATCCAGATCCACCATTATCACATCTCACAGGTTGCAATGTTCTTAAGTTACACTTTTCTTATATGTAAACTTTTAATTCTAATGTCAACGTCAAGTCAACCGAGCGATTATGCACTTTTTCTGCTCTCTGCTCTCTCGCTGCTCTAAAATTGTGAAGCTTACACTTGCATAGAAGAGAAATATGTGAAATGTTGGCAAATGGCAAGCCTCACAGAGTGAAAACTGTGCATGCATACATGTAGGTATATATACACATACGCACTGCCTGTTTCAGTTCTTCGAATAGGTTCACGGTTTAAATAAAATGTTTGTAGCGTAGATTCGAGTCTAGCATATAAGACAAAGGCATATGTGTGATGATAAGCGATAATGGTAAGAACTATATTGCATGCCCCATTAGTTCTGGAGTGGAGATACATGTAATTAAAGATTACAAACCAAAATGTGTTTTCGTATGACATGCCTATGATATAATGAATGTGTGTTACAAACTTTTTTTTATGAAAAGCAGTATTGTATTAGTGTGGAGTGTGGGATCATCTTATGAAGCACATATGAAACAGAAACAGTCTAGTTTGTTTAATCGCAGACGCACCTATATGTACTACACAGTTGCACCTTTGCTTTGCACACTAAGGAAATATTCGGCTCCTTCAAGTGAATATGAGTCAATATGAGAAATATCTTAGGGTTCATTATAAATTTTGCCTTTTAGATGCATCAATCGACCTCGATAAAATATAAAGGAAATCTATCCGGTGTGGTTCATAAATATGCATTTTGCTCATTTGAAGGCAGAACGCCATAAATGTGCAATGCAATGTCTGCAATAAACTGCATTCTCCAACCATGTATCTAGATAAAGTGCATATTTATATGTGACTCAGACCGTCACACAACAGAGAAACTATTCGAAAACGATTTGTCAAGGAAAGGAGAAAGGATTATCCACTTTGCGACACACGGCACTACTAACTTAAATATTAGCTCAAAGTGAGACGAGTGAAGGAGTTTGGCACAATTTCAGAGAACTTGTCGAACAATGATTTCCGGTGTTCAGTGTTTCTCTGTATCGTTGCCACATTTAAACTTCACATTTTATGCTATATTGAAATTGCAGGCATATAATAGTATTAGATTCCATTTCAGCCATTACACTGTAAATTACAGATGGGATTTCGATGTGTGGATGTGGAAGCGTTGATATGATGCGGTTGGTTCTATCTATGGCGAATTCCTTGAAAAATATGCCAATTTTACTTCGTAATATACGAAGTAAACGTAGTAGTAGCTCATAATAAAACATGCACCTTATCTACTGAGCTTTTGTCCGCGATTTGATATTTGATTAGGGAATCGTTCGGTGTGATTGTGATTCCACGAGATTCCATATCTCCCTTCATTTTTACCGTATCGTGAGCTCATTTATCATACTATCCTAATTTGGAACAACTTTTTTGAGGCAGGAAAGTGGCTTTCTAAAGGTTATCACGGAGTGAATAGTAAATGGTTACAGACCCCATGTAAGATTTATGAGTGAAGTTAAAAGCAAGTAAGTGATGATGGGAATTAATGGGAGCTTCTTCATTTCTTGCTTACGATAAAAGACGCTCAATGTCACAATGCCCAATGCAATACAATTTGCCATCACGGAAACTACATTTACTAGGACAAGTCTTAGTCTTTGTCACATGCACGTTGGTTTGCTACACATACGAGAAGCTCATATATATACTCCCTCATGTGAAAGTGTTTATACCTAACTATATGCAACTGAACCTTTGAAACAATCTCACTTGCAATTGCAACGCGCAAAAGCACACAGGAGTAAACGAGACCTATTCAGAGGTTACGATCGTTTTTATGTCCCTGGAAATTCACTTACGGTCTTGTTTCTGCAACCTCTCTCCTACTAACAGGTTGGAGGTGAGGTATAAGATAACCGATAGTGATAAGTATATGAAAACTTGAAATATTTAGAGTACTAACTGTGGATGATTGACAATGTGACAAGCACTAGAGTTCTTCAGCACACTTTACTGACTTCACTAACAGATTACATTTTGCTCGCATTATATTCTTGCGCAACAATGCAGTGGGTGTTGCTGGTGTCTGTACGCTAGTATTTCTATACTATCATAGTTTTTCTGTCTTACAATTTTACAATATGGTTATGTGAAAAAAATACATGATGTATTTTATATACTACCAACTACACTGTCAATCTCTGCGATACAACAAGTCCAAGACACTAGTGAGTTAGTGAGCAGTCACTGACGCAAACTGATCATTTCTATACCATATTGTAATTGAACTTCTTTTATCCAAAAGCCGAAGACTGTGCAACTCGCAGCGTGTTTCATCACATCACATTACAGACTTTTTTAGCTGTCATCTCACAATACCCAGCAAACTTTGCTCTGATATGTGGTTTCATATAGACATCTCAACTCAACCAACTCAGCATTATTGCTGTATTGTAAATTGTAATATGAACAGGTGCACATTCAACTTAACGCACACGCATACTTTTTTAAATCATGTATTGTTGAAGATGTGTGTGCTGTCTACCTAACCAACCGGCGAATAATGTTATAGCCATTATACTTTATACAGAACTATTTAATAAGAGGCTGCCATAACTCTAGGTACATTAGGGTATATATACCAATACTCACACATGTACCTAACATTATGATGATTATATAACACCTCACGTTTACATGCATTCGCAAAAGCGAGTTTTCTCCATGTTGTGTGACTATGGATAAACCGGTATTCAGTCTTCATTTCCCCAAGATTTTGTTCCAATCCAAGACCAATAGAATGGACTATGCAGTAGTGGCATTTTCTCCAGAGATTTCGCTCACAATTTAACATGTTATATTCAAAATACACATTAACTCTATTGCGTAAAATTACAGAGCTAAAACACCAAATCCAACCAAATACATAAAACATTCACACGGAAAGTTGGATTGGAACTTGGAAAGTGCGTTTCTTATAAATTATTGCAAGACACTTTTGTCATTCTTGAGGTTTCCCTGATTTCCTTGTTAGCACATCATTACCTCGTAATTTCAATACATGCCAACATGCTCCCTCATACCTTCAGCAGACTCATGTCAGTAACACAAAAACGAGTAAAACTCATTTATGCCTATGCTTGGTCATATAGTTATAGTCAGCACAATATTGAATTTTAAAAACGGGGTTTACATGCATTATTATTTTGTCCTGTATGTCAAGTGATTTAGTTGATTTTTACTAATTAATATGCTATACCACGTGTGCCGTAGTGGTAGTCTACATATTTCTTGCCCAAATCCCTTCCGTAAAACCGTTACAGCATTACACTTTTAACGAAATATTTAATCCTTCATATTTGGATAAAGGGGGCCCGCGGAGTTTGCGAGTTTGATACAAATACCAATATATGCAACCCCAGTGCCCAGTCGAGTCCTATTTCTGCTTCCTGAGTATGATTTTTTAAATTTTCTGTTCTGAAGTAAAAAGAACGCAGATAAGATTTAATCTTAATCACGGCTTTTTTGTCTAAGTCAGTGCTTAAGTTGGATATTTAATCCGTAATGTAATTCTACGTTAGTGCACAAAAGTTGTATATGAAAGGAACCCACAAACTTTGCGTTAAACACCTACCACCTATATCACTACACAAACTCAATTCAATTCAGAATTGCCCAGCTAAGCGGTTTAAACTTGAAAAGTCAGCAACATTTAAATGTCAATTTAAATCATAATCTAACCTACATACTGCTTCCAATCTACAAATTCAGCCTTGCTCGGCTACTTTGTCAGAACATGATAAGATAATTTATCTTGTCACAAAATGTGCAAAGTGCAAAGGTCTTCATTTTCCTATGCATGTGCTCGAGCTCACGTTTCACGTGATGCTTTAAATTCATTGTCAGTGTGTCATTGCCATTTACATGCACACATATAAATCCTTTATAGTAATGTACTATTGTCAACACAGTAGTGATTAATTCCTCTCATTTGTTTCGTTAATCTGTAATTAATTATCAGAACCCATTTTTCCTCTTCCTCAAAACACTTATCCCCCAAAAATGCATGGGCGACTGCCGGTCTATATTAGACTCCAGTAGAAACTCCACAATGGCTTCACCTTTACTCTTGGAATATATGAAATAGAGAATTACCATGCTGTAGTTCACTTTGCTGACAATGACAATGGCGACGGTCAGGTCAAAGTTGTGTGCTGTGTACTACTGTACTAGCGTGTACACTCGATGTTTATAATAATTACGATATTACGAATACACATTTTTTGCTCTGAAACTCACCTGCAACAATGTAAAGTCGCTTTAGTCCAGTTTTCTGCTCCGCGGTTTCTAGTAACTCGGTGAATTTGTTCTTTTCATGGAGCTTCTTATCGAGACTGTCGAGAATTGCTTGAACTTGGGCAGCCATTTTCGCTGATTTATAGATTTGGAACTGTGTTTCCGTTCTGGAATAGAAGGATATCCACACAGGTTATTAATTACAACCTTAATCAAAGTAAAAATAATACTAATTTGTGTTTTACAAATTTACACTCGACGAACTCAAACTTTTATTACATGTAACATAATTAGGAAATTCGGATTCAGAGAGATCCTTCTGTTTTATACTCATGATATGATTTCCACCATTTTCTTTATGTAAAAAACTCTTCCTCAAACTAACTCAGCTCAGATATAGTAATAATAATCTTAAAAATTAAATGCTTAGTATTTTGGGGAAACCTTTTTCCAGCTTGCTCAGCACTCTATTGGAATCGAGTGTATGGGCTCAGGATAATCATAGGATTACAAATTTATATATTTCGACTTGGAACACACATGCAACCTCCAAAACGTAAACCTCCAAATTTTCCAAAAATGTGAAAAAGTACAAACTAAATGTACATTAAATTCTTACCGTAAGTTAATCAATCTGTTGGCTAATTTTTTTGCATGTGGTTATTCTGTCAGTGCTTATAAATGTACTAATTTTGTCTCTAGTTACTATCCGCTGACAAACCCTTCTTTTTCCTTCTTTATTTGCAACTCATAGTCATCATATCGTCATATACACATAGCGCTTGTGGGAAAGGTGACTGCACACATTCTCATTCTCCTCTCTCAAGGTTTTCACAATATTCCATTTTCCATTACATCCATCCTTGCTACTCTGTTTTTCCCATTGCAATAGCCCATTATAACATCGTCATAACCAAAAGGAAGGAAAACAATTTTATTTTTTCCAGTATCCCATCCAGTCAATGTTAGATCCAGAATACATTACTGCTTACTTACATATTACAACGAACTCAACAGTCAGTCATCCTTCGTAGTCATCTTCATCATCCTCATCAAAATGTACCTTAAAAACAGTACATATGATGAATGCAATACCTTTCTGCTACAAAATATCCAGCAGAATATAGTTTTGTGCATGCATACGTATACTTTTACACAAAACTAGGCTGCTCTTACAAAATATTTTGTACTTGAGGACTGCAGGCAGATATAGCAGGCATAATGACTTCACATCTATTTCCACTTCCAGAGTTTCATACAGGGACTTCTGTATTCATAATATTCATATCCTTTGTATTTGTAGGTGAGGATGCTTTCATTCAACATCATGCATATCAGCTACGTTATACAACGGTTTAATATTAGAACTTTTGGGGAAGTTTAAGGCATTGGAAACAATGAAATTCTCCATTCTCCCCGCTGCTGTACCATTGCATTTTTACTTTTTACATGTGCCATATTACACTCACACACTCGTCTTCATTGTCTTTTTATCAAGGGCAACAAACGGTATAGATACCCATATTGCCCCATGGTAGGGGGCTTGTTTGCACAAGTCCATTAATTTAGTGGTACATGGATTTTTGCCTGGAGGCTGGAAGCTAGTATTTAATTGAGCAAGCTATATATGAAAATGAGTTAGCATAGTACAACTAATGACCATGCGATTAGTGTAAAATTGAAGGAATTGGAATACTGTGGATTATGTAATCTTCGTTTTTTCTGGAACTCGTGAGACTCTTCTTTGGTTTTGATGATGGTGATCAAGAATGAATATGTCATGATCATGGTCATATGTATGATGAATGGCGATCAAGCACAATTCTAGTGTGTGCGTAGGTAAAACAAGAGTAGTACGTTCCCAACTATAATTATTGTAATGGAAGTGCCTCCTTGCACTTCTTCAGTCTATTCTTCATGCTCTGCTTGTATTTATATTATTGTAAAAAATATACATTAATTTTAGCCTGAAGTTTGGATACTTTCTTGTGATGATATGATCAATAAAATATGCTGCTTGTATGAAATATATTTGTATTCTCAATTCTCATTTCCTTTCCATGAAAATGCTATACACAATTAGTGGCTTACTATTACTGCTTGTATGTACCAAAAACATAAATACAGCTTTTCATAGAGTGCTAAAAATATGAAATATGACAGAAGAGGATTAATCCATAAACTTCTGAAGACGGATGCTATATCACATTACACTTACACTAGCATGCTACAAGAATTACATGCTACAAGAATACTACATAACATTGTTGCTTGTGTCGTGTGTAGCTCCTGCTCCTAGTTCGGCTAGTTCCAATATAATATGACAGCACATCATCATATTATGAGGTTACAGATAAACGGATAACCGTAACACTGACATACCTAATTTTATACGTAAATTCATTGCTACACTACTGTACGACTGTTGTACTATTAGCTGCAACTTTATAGTGTTTATACATTACACGGATATTTGATATTTGTATGGTATATTCTGCAATAAAAAATATCTTATAACGTCTCCAACCACTCCAGCCTGTATATCTGCGAGATGACAAACTGGACCAACTGGATGAATTTCGCATAGTCATACTATGATTCCTTCCAAGCTTCGTCCGAGAAAATTACGTGGAAGCTCCCCTCGTTCCACATCGACGAAGCATGGGAATAACGTGTAACGTCGAGACTAGTGTTACCTATTTCTGATTGCTGAATTGCGAGTGACATGAAATGACAGCTTGCAGTCGCAGATTTCCTCGGTTATGCAGTTATGCTTACACCTGAACAATAATCTGCACTAAATCTGATAAGTAAAAACTAGTGATCTATGCAGATGCAGCCATTACTTCAAAAATCATAAGTGGATGATGATGAATTCCAAACTTATGTCATCGATAAATGCCGAAGAATGCACCAAAATGTATGTAAACGTTTACAACAAAAATAAGCCGCCGCAAGTAGAAGTAATCTATAATTCCGATCCTCCCCAGAGGTTTTTAATATAAACTTTCCTTTCCTTACAAACTCAGAGTTTCGAATGGCTTGTTTGCTTCCTAAAACAAAGAATGTTTGAATCCTTACAGTACAAATCAGAGAACAGTAATACGGTAAACCCAGAGTATAAAATATATCTGCTATTCAAATGATCGCATGTAGTAGACAATCAACGTAGATGAATATGACTGACGAAATCTGATTAAACGAGGTTAAAATACGACAACTGATGATACAAGTATTTAAATGGAAACGAGTTTATTATTAAAGAATATTAAACTGTGCAGAAACAAACAAACGCACTCGGAGTCAGCTTCACTGTTGTAATCCATATAATCCTAGCGTCACTGAAACTCTGGCATTTACATTTTATCCAAGTATGATGTTAAATCTGGAATTCCTTCTTTCATTCCCTTACGCTTACGGATATCCTGAAAAACAATAGAAAATTCGAGTTGTTTAAATTGATGTCAGAGGACTTGAAAATAATAAGTATTCTTAAACATTAACTCTGCATTACCTGTACGGCCTGGTAGGTACGTGAGCCAACTTCCAACGGATCACCAGGGAAGACCTGCCAGTGATCAAACACGCTCTGTGGGAACGCCTGACCACCAGTATTACTTCTCAAGTCAGCAACAAATCCGAAGGACTCGTTTACTGGCAGGTATGCTTTTACAACGAACATAGGAGTACCAGCAACCTAATGTTATCAAACACATTATTTTAGTTTTCCCAGCAAAACGCAAAATTTCTAAAAAAGCAAAATATATTGAAATTGAATGATGGCCTTACCTGCATTTCTTCAAATACGACACCACGTCGTCTATTCAACACACCATAAATTCCACCAACAGCATTTTCAGGACACTGAATTTCACATAGATATACTGGCTCCATCATTCTTGGATGAGCCGTTAGAGCGCAAGCATACAGACATCTACGAGCGGTGGGAATAATTTGACCACCACCACGATGAATAGCGTCTGCGTGTAGGGTTACATCGTAGATGTTGAAACGAACTCCACGCAAGTTTTCTTCACAAAGCACACCCTACAAGAACATTAATGTTATTAGTAATTAGTAATCATCGTCAAAATTCAAAGTAGAACGAAAAACTTGAATCAAAAATTGTACACTCCGCTTAGAACTAAAATAATTATATAAAAATCATTCTAGTGCATAACAGAGCGGTTAATATTCCTAACACGTTGCATTCAGCACTATAGGTTCAACCGAGTGCTGAATGGGAGTAGCGCTAGGAAAACTATTAAATCCTAAAATTTAATGGCGTTTTACCTCTTTCGTTGCCCACTGGAATCCAGCAACAACGGAATCCTTGATTTCGTTCAAGTACTGCACACCCTTCGTGCAATCCATCAAAAGGTTGGGACCTGTGCCATCAGGACCAAAGCACCAGATTTTCCTTGCTTCGGTGATATCGTATTCGTACTTATCACACAAATAACGGGCACGGATCTTGAAGTCGTCCCTGGGATTAACTTCACCCTACAACAGGATAACATAAAATAAAAGTTAGCAACTTTCCTATTTAGAAAACACAAAGTAGTGTTTTCAATTTCATATCTTAAAGATTTGAATCAGATGGCCGTTCGATCTATCTATCACGGTTTATCAGAACAGGTCTGTGAAGAACAATCATCATTTACAAATTCTTTGCAGTTGGGTCGTGGTCTACTTCTACTAGTAATAATTAATCATAGCACTGCAATGTGCAATATGTACCTTGTCAATATCTTCAGCGAGACCATCAGGCATGGGGCAGGCTTTCATAAAGAGACGATTGTGCTTGTTTGGCGATTTGGATAAGCACATCTGGTCCGACTCTTCCGATACAGTTTCTCGATAAGATACGACGGGGTCCGATTGTTTGAGTGGGATGCAAGCATGGTCTTCTTCCAAATCCTTCAAGCAAATTTCCAAATGCAATTCACCGGCTCCAGCGACAATATGCTCTCCAGATTCTTCAATCAAACATTGGACCATAGGATCTGACTTAGCCAAACGCTTCAAACCTTCCACAAGTTTTGGCAAATCAGCAGGATTCTTAGGTTCGACGGCTACACGCACGACAGGCGACACGCTGAATTTCATGACCTTCAAGTTGTGAGCATCCTTGAATGTAGTGATAGTTCCAGTTTTCACCAAGAACTGATCGACTCCTACAAGACCGCAAATGTTGCCACATGGTACGTCTTCAATTGCTTCAACGTAACGACCCATCATCAAGATTGTTCGTTGGATAGCCTTCTCAGCAAGATCTTCCTTCTTGCCTGGAGTATAGTTAGGTCCCATGATGCGAGCCTTCATGCCGGTAGCGACGATTCCAGAGAAAACACGACCGAACGCGTAGAAACGTCCCTTGTCGGATGTGGGTACCATTTTCGAAATGTACATCATCAATGGTGCGTCGGGGTTGCAGGTCTATAAAATCATAAAAATGAAATTGTTATTATATAATTTAAGCTACGTATTTGAATAAAATAGTTTATCTGTATGTACTGTATGAACGGTATATAGTTTTTTAAATATAAAGAAAAAGCTTTTCAGACATTTCTGAATATTTCAGCAAGATTTTCCATTTACACACTTCGGTGGGTTCAGCCCTTTCGGACTCCGTAAGTGGGAACTCACACACACAATCAACTTAAATTGACACATTTTTGGAATTCCGAAATGGAAAATCTCAGACATTCAGAAAGATTTTCATCACGAGTGATACCGCTCAGTCATTACAATTTTAAAATATAATAGTCAATACACACATGTAATGTCAAATATGTAAATAAATACCTTGATGCCCATAGCTGCTTCATCATCGAGAGGTCCTTCGTAAAGCATTTCCATACGGTACTTCTGAGCCACCACTGGGGATGGCAGATGAATGGCAATCATCTGAAGCAAAGTTTCTCCAGCTGGAAGCCAATTTCTCATTACAACCTTCAACAGCTGCTTTCCATCCTTTTCCCTGTCATCAGGTCGCAAATCGATCTTGAGCTTCTCCAGCAGGGTGTCAATTGTTTCCTTCTTGTAGTTCATGATGGCATCGAAGACCTTGTAGATGGGGTCCAAGACGTACATGTTGAAGGAACGCTTGTTGTCCGCTTCCTTTTGCTTGGCCCACTTCTTCGTGGTTGGGTTGAAGAAGCTGTCTCCCCAAAGGCGACCCATGAGTTTGTTGACATCAATTTTGAACTTGTCCGCGTACATTTCCGAGAACTGCTTCAGAGTGAAAGCCCATCCGTGAAGACCAGAGCCAAATCCTACGCTACCCTTTGCAGGATCTACACGAATTTCTCCCATTGGACCAGCATCATCGTTGTATGTTGCAATGATGACGTTGACGTTCTCCACAATACGCTGGAAAGTTTGGAATAGATCTTCCTGCTCAAGCTGAAGTTCGAGCAGAGCACGGTCCATCTTGTTCATGAAGAGAATTGGCTTAATCCTCTCGGCAATAGCTTGACGGAGCACAGTTTCCGTTTGGACGCACACACCTGAACAAAACACGTTTTAAGATTAAATTATTTCTCATATAGAAAACACGAAGAGATTTTCTAGTTTTTTACATTAAATTAAACTCTTACCAGATACACAATCTACTACGACCAATGCACCGTCAGTTACACGAAGAGCAGCTGTCACTTCACTGGAGAAATCGACGTGCCCAGGGGAATCGATCAAATTGATCAAGAACCCTTTATTCCCCTCTTCACGCTGTTCTGGATGCGTGATGAAGATCAAATCTCTATCCTCAAGCTCGAAGTACATAGAGATGGCCCTGAAGATTAATAATTAAAAACTTATCAGTCTACATTTCAAACATTTCACATTTTACAAGCCAAAAACTTTTAAATTTTTACTTACGTTGACTTGATGGTAATACAACGAGCCTGTTCATCAGCCCGAGTATCAGTGAATCGAGTTTCACCAGCTTTCGCACCAGCAATAATACCAGCTTTGGAAACCAGCGAGTCAGTCAGTGTTGACTTTCCGTGGTCAACATGAGCGATGACGGACATGTTCCGGATGTTCTTCTTCCGGTCCATCATCCTCCGGATTTCGTCTACGGTGAAGTTCACCTACCCAAACAAATAATAATATTAATTAGCAATGAATCCACATCAAATTAAAAACCTTTCTATTCCAACCACAACTAACAAACCTTCAAAAACAACCACTACATTCATATTTAATTTCTTGGTCCCTAAATCGTTAAAATATTTCAAACTACTTTCCAATTTCAGTCAAGACTAACAAACTATTTCACCTGTCAAGCAACATGTGCTTTGTCCCACATTCCACCCCATTCCCAATTAAATCTCCGAACATTTTCCTCCTTCATCTTCCAACAATCCGCCCCAGAAAATCACTACAAAAATCCTTCAGTGACAGTGAAAACCGGAATTAACTGGAAATCCCTCTTCGAAATCTACATTCACCCAGAAATGGCGTATGAAGCACGCCGTCCACTTTTCAAGCACACACAAACGTTCTCCGTATGGTGTGACCGAGCTGACATTCGACATTTCACCTCTGAAAAACCTGCTTTTAACCCCCAAAACACCTAATTCCTTAACCCCCCAACAACCTCATTAACTTAACTAACTACAAACTCTGAAATTCCACTGAAAAAACTTACCATTTTGGATGATTTCTAATTTTCGGGAAACGATAAATGTTAAATACCGTCGACAATACAAGTGTGCACTCAACGCCGAGTCTGAGTGGAAAGGACTGAGGCAGAAGGAAAGCGAGTCGGTATCCAATTCTTTCAATTGCGTTCAACTCAAGCCTCACCTCATGCCACCCACAAGAACCACGAGTCAGCTGCCAGCTAAGCCCTCAGCATAATTCTCCACTTCAAACGTATGGAGTGCGTGTCAAATATTCTGAAAGCTTACGAGGTGTACTAGCTCCATGCCGGATTTCGTTTCAAAAGTCCGTTTGCATCTAAACAAGCTTATTTATGGACGTAGTGAACTACTTTTGGACCGTACCAAAATGGATTGCAGACGATGGCTTGGGATGAGGGGTGGGAATGGTATGCTACTTTTGAGACGAGATGTATGAGTCAGGTGAGAGACTGGGGGGAAGCATGCCCTGTGCAATGCCGATTGAAGGAGATGGTCCAAGGGCATGCTGAAACGTCAAAAACTTGAGAATGGACGACTTCTCGCCTTTGCAATTTAGTCTGCTGACGTCGTAAATGCGTGCAAGAAACGTACAGCTGATGCGAGCTGTGTCAAAAGACGTAGAAACATCGTTTTTAGCCGTATGAAATGATTCGGAACTCTCGAGAAATCGAAAAGCATGAAAAGAAATTAGTGGATGTTTATAAGTCGTTTGGTTTGATGATATGGTTTTTTGCCGCATGTCGGCTAATTTGCATTTTGTCATTGTCAACTTGCGGTGATTGATAAACATAAAACAATAGAAAGCTAAAAATGTACCCCGCACCGAACTGAACTCAACAATGGATTTCGTGTGGGATGACTAATCAATGACTTTCTCATATTGCCCCAAATATTTACCCGCGTTCAGATATTTCAAATATTTGTTTTGGTTGTAAGTGAACTGTCCAATGTTTTGATGGTGCATTTAGTTAGACCAAACTTGTTGAGCATTGTAAAAGCATTTAAGCGGTGATTCCTGCAGTTTGCTAACGTGGAGCTGACTTCATTAACCATTAAACTATTATTAGTTAAAATTAGATCGTTTTAAAAGTGATTAATGTTTGTTTGACCCCACATGTCACTCACATTTTTTGATTGAGAACACTTGCACTTACAACGTCGATAGACACTGGAACGGGATAGCGGGTCAGAAGTTAAACTCTCTTCAAAATGTTACCTCTTTCACTGCTGAGGGCTGCGCAGTATATGCCTATGGTAAGATAATTACCAGTATTAAGATTACATTTAAGTCATTGCATTCATTCATCATTAGTTAGCTTACATCGCTAAAAGCTAAAATTATTTTTCCTATTTTTGATTTTTTGTAGCTTGTCGAACTGAAAAATGGAGAAACGTACAACGGACATCTTCAAGCTTGTGATGGATGGATGAATATTTGTCTCCGGGATGTAATTTGTACATCAAGGGTAATTAAATTAATATAAATATGCATAAAACGTGCAGAATTTAATTGAATGTTGAATGTAACAGATAACAGCTCCTACATCCTAGTTCTAACTTTCCAGTTTGTTTATTTATCTCACGTCTCACTGGCGCAATTCTGTTTATGTTTTAGGATGGCGACAAGTTTTGGAGAATGCCAGAGTGCTACATTCGTGGAACTAACATAAAATACCTCCGAATACCCGATGAAGTAATTGATATGGTTAAGGAAGACGAGCATTCTGGAGGATCTGGAAATCGTGGTCGTAGAGATTTCAGAGGAGGAAGGGGCGGCGGCGGCGGTGGTGGTGGACGTGGTCGGGGTGGAGGTCGAGGTGGGTCATCGTTTGTTTATTGTGGGATAAGTTTTTATTTATTTACCCAGCAGTGAAACTTTGGAGTATGTTTAATATCTGCAATGTATTATAAATTTGGTTTAGGTGGTGGGTTAACCGGTAGACCCGGACTAGGATCAGCACCTGGAGGTGGAGGAGGAGGTGGTGGTAGGGGACGAGGAGGACAAAATCAGCGGGGCGGAAATAATAAGTTTCAGAGAACTGCGTAAGTTAATTTATCAGTTAGTTAGTCAGTACCGCATATCGTTCAATTGGAAAGAAAAGATGTAGCTCGACAATTGGCAATCTAGATCGAAACTAGTACGAAACGTGTACTTCTCAACATTGCTAAAGGAAATATTAAATATTTACATAGCATAATATTATAAGGTTGATTTGAAATCGCTCATTTAGGGCAATTGTCGAGCTATTAACCCGTAAGCCCGTTATACACTCACCGTTTTACGATTAATTATGTAATGGGCAAAATGGCAGTGTTGGTTTTCAATTACTACCCATTAGACCAAAAGTTAAGTGAAAACGTAATCGGCGAGTGTATAATGGACTTCATGTAAGATTGTGTAAATGTAAATATCTTGCATTATATGTTTTAGATTTGGCAGTACTCAATAATAAGAACTGATTATGTATTTAAATGGCCTTTTGGATGTAAACTACAAATATAACGTGCGGTGACTTGTTTGTTGCGTTATGCAATGCTTTATTTTGGAATTTAAGTTTATAATTGAGACAAAAGGGTTATAGTAAGTAAAGGTTAACTTCACACCATAAATATAATTTGCCACATGGCGGAACAGATTCATTTATTTATATTTTCCACATACATTCATCGAAGTATTTTCTGGTCCACACTTTCATTTGCTGCATGATTTGCACGAGTGCCATAATAAAATGTTACGTCGACCGAGGCCATAAAACTAACCCTCGATCTCGAGCAGACATATTTTGTGAAGTAAAAAACGACGGGTTTACAATAAAATTATACACATGTGCCATGCCAAATTATAAACTGGTTATGCCAATGGGCTCAACAATAAGTGTATTCTTCGTAGCTGCTCTCCGGACAAAACAATTTTTTGAGGTTCGTCTTTGCATTTATCCCATCCAGGAAATTTGATCATTCCAATTTTTCTCAGTTCATTATTTGCATCCTAAATATTCGAAATAAGAATCCATATTAAGTTATGAATAGGATAACCGAACACGTCGACATCGACTATGACATGCTTGCACAGTAAGCCATTACCTTAGCAGATCTTTCAGATGTGAATGCAGCAAAATCTGCTTTCTTAACGGATCCAGATTTTCTATCTGCTTGCACCATTGTAATTCTATGTTTTAAATTTGCCATTTTCTTCGCCAATTCTATCTTTTCCCTTTGATTTTCACTCAACAAGAATTCTCTACGAGCTGCATTGAAGTTCGAATTGAAAGATATTCTCAGAGATTCACATATGTTTCGTGTCCATTCCTGTGAAAAATTCAGGTAGTGTCATTATCCATTGTTTGCATGTTGAAAATGAAATTTATAACATAGTTAGTTGAAGACAAAAAAATTACCGATTTGAGTGCTCCAAGTTCATGTTCCAACTGTTTTACGGTATCGTCAGATTTCTTAGGAAGATCCAACGAGGGAAGATTTTTTAGGTTTTCTACAACCTTCTGTGAACGCATTCTCCACAGCTCTCTTTGAAGATGGCGTGTGTACTCGATTAGACCATCAGATCCAGCACCTTTACGGAATTGTGGGATAAAATATAAAGTTCCTTAATTAATATCATATGCATTCTTAATTGCGACGATAGTTACGATATATGCGGAAACAAATGACAACATACCTGACCCGGTTGGAGTTCCGATGTGTTGTACACTTGATGGTATGCCATGAATAGGTGATTGTAATGGGGTTGTAGCTAAACAAGATAACCATATTCCATATCAAGTTAAATAGTTAATTAAACAACAAAATATTTAATGTCCCTACTTGAATATCTTACCAGGGCTGCGTGAAAGACCCTCCAACAATCTTATTTTCGAAACCGACATTAGTTTTCCCTTTAATTCTTCTCTATCTGATTCCAAAGATTCGATATCCGACTGGAAGTGTTCTAAAGTAGCTTGGAACTCTCTTTCTTTTCGCTGGAGCATGCTCTGAATATCCTCCAATTTTCGCTGAATAGAATGAAATATACATATAAGGTTTATTTGAATTGAAACAATCAAATTGTACCATAACAGAGCACAAAAGAAAATCAACTCTAACTTACGGTTAACTTCTCCACAGACATTTCATTGTCCTTTGTAGCATTGGATAACTTTTTCTCCGCAAGTTCCTTCCGTATTGTTGCCTCACTTAACTCGTCCTGCTTTGCCCGCAAAACTTTTCGAAGTTCCTGTTTCATACATAGCACCTTTCGTTAAATCAAAATTTCCAGCAATTAACATTGAAAATATTGTGATCAGTGATCACTAACCTTGATGGAGGCTTCTCTGTCTTCCAATTGTATTCTTAAATTGCGTGTCTGGTCCAGTTCTGCCTTCACTGTTTGGGCTCTTAGTGATAATGGGGATGGTGGCTGTAATACAAAAATAAAACACCTATGAGTACTTCTATATTTTTAAGATGTCATTTTCTATCTCACATTCGCTGGTGAAAGACAACTACTCACTTTCTCTTTCGGCGCAATAGGAGCCTCGCTAACCACTTGAGCCAGGTCGGTCATAGTCATTAAAGAAGTCGAAAGCCATTCTTTAATTACTTCCTTGATACCGCCTGCGCCTTCGACATGGCTATCACACTTGTCCATTGCAGCTTGAAGGAATTCTTCAAGCTTACTACTTTGAAGACCTTCGTTACCTGAAAAAATGATAATTGGATCTTGTTGAATTACATCCACAAACAAGTAGTTCTCTAAAAGTGATATTGTTCTGGTGTCATACCTGTCAGCATTCCTACGTGCCGAACTGCTTGCTTACAGGTTTCTTGAAGAATCTTAACTACCTTAGACAGAGTAACGGAGTCATTTAGCAACTGCGACTGAAGCTTGCTTGATACTGGAGGCTGCTTAGGAAGATCGGGCAAATATCTTCTAGTCCTTTTAGCTAGCACTCGTAAGGACTCTCCGATAGTTTTGATATCTTGAAATAATGCAGTCATATTGGAATCCTTCTCCGATTTCTGCAAAGCACGCAAGAAATATTAACATTTCTAGTCAACCACGTAGGTAAACGTTTTAACAAGTTATATACTAATTAAATTCTTGCCTTTAACATTCCTAGAAGCCTAGAGACATCAATAACAATGCAATCACTTGCAGCGGCGGAAGCTAAGCAGAGGTCGGAAACCATTGTCCCTGGTTCAATCGGCTCTTCACTCAAATTAACATTATAGAAATTTTGGAAGGATATAATGCACTTTTCAAGACCATCTGTAGGGATGTTTTCATCCAACTAAAAAGCAAAAAACAAATTTTCCAATTTCGTCCATACCGAAAAACAATCTGTATTAAATGAAACTATTTAAATTTTTCTACGGATATACCTGACTCTTCCTCAACAACTCCAAATAAAAGTCTACAGCACGTTCTTGTATGGATAACTCGGGGATTAATACACCGACTTTCAAAAACGTTTCAGACCCACAAGTATTCAAAGAACTGATCCACCGATGAAGTTCACTTAGAAGGGTATACAACAGGAAGCATAGTTGGGAAGAAAACGCGTATCTTTCCACATCGGGTGATGCAGCAATGCTCTCTGCAGATACAAGACCTTCTATTGTCATACTTGAAGGCATTAACTTTTCTCGGACCTGGCCAAGCAGGAGTTCCGCTTTGCACATGAGGCGTGGTATCAAGAGTAGCACTAGAATTGCATCATTATCACCTAGAAACGCAAATGTCATAAAGATATTACAAAACATAGGTGCTTCAATGTTGTTATTTTAATTTAAATGCTTATTATGTCGGATAACAGTACCTCCACGTTTCATAAAACCTTCAGGCATAAACGCGCTAAGGTACTGCACGTGCATCGAAGCTTCCTTTGCTTCCAAACGTCTTAACTCCAAATCAATAGCCGTGGTTTGGGCTTTAGTTTCCGCAAACATTTTCTGATAGAGAAAGAATATTTAGTGATTAGCATTAGCATGTGCCATTAACTTACAAAAAAAATTTTGCTCATAAACACTATCGAACCTTGAAATCCATAGCCTCCGTGAGCCCCGGAATACTTTTACTAGATTCTTCTTCCAAATTCTTTCGCAATAAGGAATTCTCATCCGTGAGCTTCTGCACCAAATCACGAAACTTCACAATCGTAGCATTGAAATCCGCAATTGTTTCCAACAAGGCGTCTCTGTCCCGAATAATCTGATGGCGGATAAAAAAGCTTATCTGTAAATTTTTATATTTCAATGAAGGTAGTAAATTTATCAAAAGCCTTCGTACACTTTGGTTCGCAATGATAGACTGCTGCAAATCATCCCTTAATTCCATTTCCAATTCCTTCGCTGATTCTTGCAACTGATCATTAACGTCTTGCAACGCTTCTAGATCAGCAACTGCTTCAGACAACTGCGCAACCTTTTCTTCGAGATTTAAATTTTTGACAGTTAGATTTTCTACCATCTCTTCAGCACCAAGGGCAGCATCATTTCTTTCCTGCAAGTCGGTGACTTGAGCTTCCAGCTCTTCATGTCGTGTTTCCAATCTTTCCTTGGTTCGTGAAAGTTCTTTGACTTCAGTTCGAAGGGTTTCCGTCTCCTTCAAAGTTTTTTGATGCTGATGCTTTTCATGTGCAGACGTGTCTCTTAGCCTAAGGACAATCAAATCAATGCAAATCAATCAATCCGTTCTAAGTCCGAAGACATCTTGACATTCAGACATTGAGTTATAATTTAAAATATTTTGAGGTGAGCAGTGAGCACTCACTTGAGTAACGCTTCTCGCAATCTGGCATTCTCAGCTTGGTACTGTTTTACGTGAATAGCTGTGACCTCGCCCGAGTCCAAACTGACTTTACCACTCATTTCTTCTTTGAGCGTCTTTAATTCTGTGTCGAGTTGCTCAATTTTTTCATTCGATTGTTCCAATTCCAGTTGCAACGTCTCTGCCTGTTCGTTCATGATTTAATTACATACGATTCGCTTCCTTTTCCCTAAATGACATTGACATGGTATGAAAACTTATAATCTGATTAATGTACCTTTTCCTCGGCCATTTCCTTGTCAAGCGTAGCCATTTCCACAGCTTCGGACAACTCCGCCATTTCTTCTGCATGACGCTCTTTTGCTTCAATAGCCTCGCGAGCGTCATTTTTTGCCTATCGTAAACACCAATTTAAGTTAAATATTACATTACTTTCTGCAAATTTGAATATTATTACTCTTTATATAATGTATATTTTATTAACATTTTTCAAATCTCGTTGTAACGCTGCTTGTGATTCCAGAACCTTTGCTCTGAATTCGTTTAATGTTTCTACTTCTAATCGTAAGCGGTCCAGTTCTCGGAGTTTTTCCAGATCATTTGATCGTTTAGCTGTAAGAAATAGATTAGGAGTTGTTACATCCGTTATTATCGTTATAAATCCCCATGTTCATGACTGAAATCCACATATAAAAGGCACTATACTGCAAACCTTTCAGTGTGTCGAGTTTTTCAAAGAGATCTCTATTTTCATTACGAAGGGTTTCTATTGTCTGTGCGGCACTAAAACGATCTTCGCCTGACAATCCAACCACTGGAGTTGATATGGGAGTGTTAATTACACTAGCTGGAGTCCCTGGTGTGTACGTGGGGATTATTTCACGATCTGGTGCAAAGCCCGTCTAAAACAACAATGAGTAAACAATAAGTTCCTTGAGAATGTAAGGTAGTTGCATTTAAAAGTTACATGTGTTTTCGTTTTACCTCAACAAATGATGCACGTTTGGAACCCAGATCAAATTTAGCTGATCCTGAAGACGACAAATTACTTCTTGACCCAGAGGGCGTGGACTGAAGTGATTTGGCGTCTTTAGGGTCTCCGCGACTTCCGGCGACAGGCAATCTGCAAAAATAATACTTATTGAATATAAAACAGCCCAGCTTCTATACCCCAACGCTCTGAGGGAATATTATTAGATGTAAAATAATATTAAGCAGTAAATTTGGCATGAAAAAGTACCAAGACCAATATCTACATGAACTAACTACTGAAGCAATCAAACCTATTTTGATAAGCGACAAGCTCATACTGTGTAATCGATCTACGATAAGCATAACGGCTGCTGCTGCTGATATAGTTATTCGTGCCGTCGTTGTTAGAGGCTCTAGCGTGGCTTAAACTGCTGCGACATGAGACGGTGTTAATAGGAGTAGCGCTACTACGGGAGCTAAATGATTTTCGCAATTTAGGGACTGATAGGCGTGCTGGCAATGGCGACCTAGGAGCAGCGGCTACCTCCACTTTTTCTGCAGAGCGACGACGGCCGCTCGCCATGTCTTTACTAGCTACAATGTAAAAAGGCATATCTGCATTATATTCGTAACTTATCATCAAATAACTAATCTTTGTAGGTGTAGCATGCTGCGTTTGCTTATTATCCTAAACCTGTTAAACTTAGTCGTGGTGGCTTTTTAGGAGTAGGTGTACCAGCAACGGACCGCGGAGATGCAATTCGATTCCTCGGAGTTGTCCCTGGAAGGCTTAGTCGACTGGTGCCGCTGCCGACATGTGACGGTGACTTTCCTTTTGTGTTTGATAAGCTCAGTCGAGGGGGCTTTCGGGGAGTGACAGGCAGTTGTGCGCGAGACAAGCTTTTTCGTCTACTTTGACCAATGCTATCCAGGCTTTGAAATGAGCCACTTGACGAACTCTCCTTTAGTTGTGGAATTGTGGGAACAGTTTCTGAGCTACTTATTATTGAAATACCCGATGACACACCGGAAATCCTGTCTACATGCACACCAGTTTCAAAGTTGATTGATGCCGATTTCTGACTAAGTGTGGACTCGTTTGAATACGTCGACTTTATGCTGGATTTGAAGCAAGCTGCTAATTTGCATGAATCATTATTGCTGGGAGCATCATCGTCTATTTCCCCAAGTGTGGAAAGATTGTCGTCACATGAAATCGCCTTCCGTGTTCTAAGACATCCTTCGTCTCTTGGAATTGAAGGCCCCAACGGTGGTGAACTTACACTTTGAGTGCGTATTTTGTACAAATTTTGGTCATTAATTTGGTGGCACGATGTAGAAAATATTCCATTGGCCTGTACATTTGGAATCTTTTTGGGACTCCCAAATGGGCTGAACCACTTCCGTGGGGATTTATGTGGTTTCTCCTGACAAGGACTTTTTCCGGCTTCCTTTCTTGTCCCGAGCAATCCAGAGTTTTTGAAATAATTAATAAACCCCTTCGGGTAAGGTTTTGCAAAGCCATCACCATCTACAAAATCCGTTGGGCTGCTAACTACAACTCCAACTCCAGCATTAGCTAAGTGCTCACTTGAAGCATGGTGATTAGTCCGATTAGTATCAAATTTCGGAGGTGTTGAATCACACTCAGGCATGGAAGAAGCTCTAAAGCCAAGCACGGGCAATCTACAAGCATAGCATTGAAGTAAAAAGACCAATATCATTATTACTCCGTTCATTACCTAAAATGACTAAAGAAAGCGAACATACGTAAAAAGTATTGCAACTACACATGTCACAATAATGTTAACGAAAGCTTGGATGGGACAAACTATTTACAATTCAATTACGATTCATAAATTGTATATAGCTTTTCGAGTAGCTGAGAAAACTCAATTATTTGTTTCGTGGTTTCTCTACTTTTGTTAAAGTTAAAATAAGACTGTGAGGACTGGCCTTGACTATATATTCTGATAATTTACATGAAAGTTTTCTTTGCAGCTTTACCGAAATCAGAATGGCATATATCAAATTATCGTTTTACGAACAATTAAATATATAAAGAGTTCACATCAATGCATATACACATGGACATATAAGCCCACAGCACTTACACGATGCAGCAAAACAAGGACGAATTGGTTCGCAAATTTCAGTATCATTAGTACACATAACTTTCTAGCAACGAGAATCAAAGGAAGTAAATACTCATGACAGTTATCAGGCCATATTTTTTGTGCATTCCAACAACCACGAATACTGCATTGTACATAAATTGTTCTCACTTGCACGATAAAACATCAAACAACAAAGTTATTGGCTTGGCTAGTACAAATTTAAACGAATGGATTTTTTTACATGTATGAACTTTAGATGGAATTGAATTAAAAGATGAATTACCCATCCAAGCACATTTCATTTTTACGCAGCCTAATGGTACAAAAACAAACAGGACATATAAATAAGACTTTTGATTATTTATATATGGCAAGAATTAAATTTATTTATCACTGTTCTATTTAAAAGACTAGTCTCGCTGTACTTCTTCAGTTAAACCTCTAAACTATTCTCTGGGTGTAGAGCTCTAAAAACCATGTAACTTCGGACCAAACATTCATATATTTCACACAAAAATCTGAGGATTAGTGAAAAACATTCAAAATACACACAATCGCATTCACTTCACTGTAAAAACAGTCCCTAAAAACGCATTACCAACTTCACACGGAAAACCGAAACCACGATCCATATTCAGGCATTTTAACTCTGTTATATCCCTTAGTAAAGTGAACATCATATAGCAAACTGACAAACAATACATGGAGTGAACTGAACCGAGCCCGAATAAGACACTAAAAAGTTTCTCTAAGCAATCAGTACAGGATCGATAGCAAATATTTTTTATACTTCCAACAACTAAAACCACCTTGCTGAGGTCATAACACGGAATCGCAAAAAATGTAAGACACGTAAGAAGATTAAAATTAGCTACCTGAGGGACACAGTCAATTTACTTTCAACTGCGACTGCCTTTTCACATTGAACGGGTAAAAGACGCATTTCAAACAAATTTTTTTAGAAGACAAAATACAATAAATTACCGAGTCAGTTGAGTCCGCCTCTGCATTTGACTGATAGGTTTGCTTGCAAAGAAGGTCAGAAAAGTGTATTTTAATTTTTAGGAAGGGGAAACGATCAGAAAAATCAATATACAATATAGAAATCAAAGCCCCGGCGATCTTAGAAGGTAGCTTCAATCTTCAAAGCGAATTAACATGCATTTTACTCAACAAAACAGTGAGAAACGCAATCCGACAATCCGTGTTTTAAAACTTCATCATCTACTAATGTGGAATGTGTTACATTTTATCGAATGCAATATCATATCAAGAAGGCACGATGTAGGATAATAGGATAAGCATAAAAATCAAATTTCTGGGCATACCTGCTTTTTGGTTTAGCTGACCGATTGTCGTCAGGTGTTAGATTCGACGTTGCAGGGCTTATATTCCTGTGAACCATAATTAAAACAGTTTAGTTAATCCCAAATTTTCTCGACGTCCTTAAAGTGCATTTAAACCATACACACTTGCAACCTTATCAAGAAATGTATGTATTGCATTAATTGCATATTAAATCTGAAAATATTTTACTTCGGAGAAGCTTTAGACACTGTCACATTCGGGCTGGAAGCGTCCCCTGCCCCTCCAACGTCAATCACAGCCAGTTGAGACTGCCTCACAAAAATCCCATGTTCGTCTGCACACTTGAAATACGATTTCCCCTGAACGCTCCCATTATTTTTCCCTTTTGCCTCGTCCAATTCGACCCCCACCCATTTTCCAGTTGCAAACTCTATAAAATTTCAAAATATAAAATAGTTCTTTTACAATTCAATTATAATTACGCAATTTAACACAATAACTTTTGACCTTATTCTGTATTCATAATAATTTTATTCAAACATCAAACTAACCAGTGGTTCCAATAAAAGCTACCGCTCCCCTCGTTCCTTTACCAATAACTTCAACCCTCGTCCCCACACTCAGATTTGGTGGTTCTCCAGATGCCATCATTCCTTGTGGACTAGGGCTACCTTTCCCCCCTCCACGGCCAACTGATCCAGAGCTACCCCGTCCTCGTTTCGGCGTTGACCACGACAGTTTCCTGCTGTTATTTTTGTCCCACACCTCCAAGGAATATTATAGTTTAATTATGTATTCCACAAATTCGTTAACTGGATTGCTCCCCTACATGGTGTTATTTTTCCTGCGAAGTTCAGTATATATTTTTCTTACAAATTTGCACTATATAAATACATAAAAAAATATAAACACTGACTGTCAAAAGTCAAATAAATGTCAGATTCACTTCCAACTTCAATTCAGCTGCAATGTTGAATGTATTTATTCCGCCTCCGACTGACT
Organism: Heteromurus nitidus; assembly: GCA_034687055.1. Taxonomy (NCBI): domain Eukaryota; kingdom Metazoa; phylum Arthropoda; class Collembola; order Entomobryomorpha; family Entomobryidae; genus Heteromurus; species Heteromurus nitidus. The sequence goes on from JAQFZW010000360.1 coordinate 57,646, forward strand.
ACCCCTCCCCACCCACACCCTCTCCACTCCGTGTGTAACTGAGCAACTTTTTACTGGAGAAAAAGTGCAAAAATTAGTGCAAAATCAAAGATTGATTTTATTTTTATTTTCACCGTCTTCATATGAACACAATGCAGACAGCCCCCATATGACTTCAAGTCTGACACATCTCCGCACTCTGCTGCATACCCTGTGCATATGCACACATACACACCAAACATCAACACAGCTTCTATGCAAATGAAAGCACGTAGTAAATGCATTTTTAGCTTTGTATGAGGACCAGCACCAGCGGACCCACTTTTAAGATATAAGATGTCGCGGAAATCGATTAGCGAAGTTCGTGGTACGAACAATGCGTTCCAGTTCCAGAATGAGAAAGCTGGTACTTTCCCCAATGAAAAGCCCCAACCCTTGGCTCTAGGGATGACAAGTCAACTTGTGGATTATGGAGAGTTTAGGAGGAAAGGTTATTTCTTGGATAAAGGTGACTGGAAGGGCCAGCCGAAGCAAAATAAGAATAAGACATTTCTGCTGGAGAATGAATTAGAAGTAGTAGCAGAGCCGGTAAGGGATTGGTTGGCTTCCATCCCGGAAGGAGCACCGTATTTAATAGACTCCGAAGATGATCTTATGGGGGGAATTGAGAAGGATAAGGGGGATAAGGAACTCGATAAGAGGTTATATGATAACTTCATCAGCAATGCTGAGACTCAGTTTAAACTGAAGATATTAGAGGGAACAGCGGAAGGACATGTTAAGTATACTTCGGTGCCTGGTCCGGTATTGAACCTGAAGGAACTGGAGCCTATTTTGGAATTTGCAAACGAGAGGGTAGATAAGTGTTTGGAGGAGTTTCGACAAGATCCCAATCGCTTGGAATATGAATATGTGTGTGGCACTGCGACATATAGCGAGAATTGTGCCAGTTGTAAGATATGAGCAAAATATTCATGGTATAAGGTTTAGTTTTTTAAAAGCTTGGTAATTGGTTGAATTTCCATTTGCGGTAGCATGTGGAATAATTCTAGAGCCTTATCATGGTCCTGTGGCTCTCAACGGGGCAACTATACAAGCAGGGTCCGCAAATATGAACCAAAAACGGGGAATATTCCAAGGCTTGGTGGAGGACGTAAAAGTCGCGTTGTTAGTAATTAGCAGAGCTCTTCGAAGGGATGTCTTTCCTGCTTTCCCTACAACTCCGTCAATATCTTTGTCTGAGGTTAAGACGGTGGCTTGTGAAGAGGATGCTGAAATCCAAAGATTATCTGAACTTATCATAAACTCAAAGTCAAGGAAGTCTACACTTCGCAGTGTATTTGGTTTCCGAGATTTGTCGCGCGTTCCGCGTTCCCTAAATGCGAGAACGTTCCAGGAATACGGTGGTGGCAGAGGGAGACTTTTTCGGGCAGTGGAAGGATTTATTCGGAGGACGTTACGCACTTCCGGTCGTGGTCAAGAATTTGTTAGGAATTCACAGCAGTCTTCACGGATAAACGGTGTGGATCCATCGGGAAATCAATTAGGAGGCAGGATGACTATGACCAGAAACGCTGTTGCAACTACTTTCGCAAATTTCATATCATATTTTCAATCAACTCTTTCAAGGGAAGCACCTGCTGTGCATGCTAACGCCCATAACACTTCCCCACGCCTTCCTGAATGTGGGCGAAACATCCGACGCGGCCGACGCCAACAAAAAACGATGAGAATAACGAACCCTACTCCTTAATATTAAATAATAATAAGCTTTCAAATGTTGTTAGAATATAATGATGATCGTGTACATTAATACAGTTTTACCTTTATTTCCTTAAAAATTCATTTATATTGGAAACAAACGAATTTCTCATGTATTTTCGATGAAAACCGAGAACTTAAATCCTCATTAATAATTGCACCGCAGCATCTTTCATCGCTCTCTGCGTTCTATTTGTTGGTTCTATTACCTGTTCAATTAAATTAATTGTTTGTAACTGTAATGTACGTGCGTATATGGCTTGCGTGCTTACTTCTCCAGAAAAAAATTGCTTACTCTACACATCTAATCAATCACATTTGCAACTTACGTATATACAATTAACATTCTGATTTTTCTAATTAAATATGAAATAATAATTTATTCCGACTAGGATGAATGATACAAACACGAGTGACGATAGTGAACCCTCATCGAATGAAACTCCTGTCTAACTTATCCACGATTTTTTCACGTATGGATTTTCCGATATTCGTATTGTATTTAACACAGGAGGGCATGTATACTATAATTATAAATTATCTAGAGCGATCCACTAAATGAATACCTATTAACGTGTATAGCTATTCCCTAAAAAGTTGTCCTTATTCTTAAAAATAATATCCAGTCTTGGTTTGAGAGAATTTGTTCGTTCGTAGTTATGCATAATATATATCAGTTCTATTATACTAATCGACATATAATGAGCCATCAGCAGGCCCTAAGTATCGAACACCTATTAGTATTATGTCAATTATCGTCCATAAACCTAACCCTCCAAAACTAAAGAGTTTCCCTATGCCCTCCTGCCACCTTCCTAAGTAAAATCTGTCCGCTCCGAATCCGCCCAGGGTAATACTTAAAATAAAAGCGGTGGACCATCGATATCCATTTTTCCAGTTGCAAGGCAGCATGCGATAGAACCTTCTATTCCCCAAACAGATAACGCTGGGGATGACCGTGCAGTTGTGCCTGAAATATCAAGTTTGACATTGCATTTTACAAACGAAAGTGGACTACATAAATTTGATACATAAACAACAATGACGTACTTGAAAATTTGACGGGGTGCATGTATCGAGTTACAATTTTGTGCCCCATTACAAATTTGCTGCTCCATTGGTGTCTGGTAGCAGTATTGGCAGACCATTTCCCTTGTGAATTTGGTATCGTCCTATAATCAAAATCAATCATAAACAATGATTAATAATAATTTTAAAAATTCCTTGTATATATATAAAGAATTGGTGGAAAATTAAAAAACTGCTCTGATAACCTTACAAACTACCCCAGGTTTCTTTATACAGACAACAGTTATATTTTCCCCATATCTACATTTCTCATTGAAGTCGCAGTCAATGCACTCGGCATCCAATTCGGAACAATTCACGTCATGTTGGCTCAAATTGCAAGGTTTATGCCCGGAAGACTTTTGCTAAATATAAAATAAGTTAAGCAATAAATTACCAATTGCCTATTTCAATTTTGCATTTTGGAGAATTTTAGAACAACTAACCGATTCGCGTGCGCTTGTTTGACTTTTGATGTGCTTTTGTACTGAAGAATGTGAGTTCTGAGAAGTGCCACTGGATTGGCTCTCAATCTTGGAATCATCGTCCCCTCGCTTGGAAATCTGGCTAACTTTCGAGCTTTCTGAAAAATGAAATTATAGCCAACCTTAGTTTTTCACAAGATTTATAGATTTGTAAAATTTACTGTTTTTGATAAGCTCTGCAAAATTTATTAACCTCTGGCCTCTCCTAAAACGAGGACGACGCTGAAGAAACTTAAGAATAGCAAAGTTATCAGGACCCCGTACAAGATAACTTTGACAGGCTTCATTTTCGCTTACGAGAGCCTCCTCGTAAAGTCCTTAAAAATTACTTTAAAGATCAAGCCTATATTCTAAAAGATGTCCGTTAGGACAGACGGAATCCTACATACGCATGTGTATTACACCTTTTTTGGTAAATTTTGGAAACCTCTGAACTCTGAACTGTGGGGTTTCTTACATATTTTGGGATTGTTCATGTGTTGAAGTAAGAAACAAAACAAGCTCTGTTGTTGTTTGCTGTGAATGTGGAATGAATGCATTTACTCCATATATACTCCATATATCTCCACCACAGAAATTGTGGATGTCTGGGTATGGGTTACGTGTGAAAAAGTGAATTGTGTTCTGTGGATGATCATACATTTCAATGATTTCATATGGCGCATATCACAACACAAAAAAAGTATGCATGAAGTGAATCGCCTGAATCGGAGATTTGCCCAAGAGCCTTTGTTCATTTGATCACGTTCATGTCACGAATTTTATGAAAGTTACGCTGATTTAGGTCTGACTTGGAAAAACTTGGAACTGGAACGATCTTTAACTCAGTAAAAAATGGTGCATATGCAATTATGCATTTTGTCCGTCAAGCGAAGTGTATTACATGATTTTTTGATTGGTCACATCACGTGGTCAAGAGGATGTCGGATGTGGTAATACGCGATGTGACATACAATGTACATAAGTAATTATGCTGAAATATGTGTCATCGTCAGCTTTTGCTTATATAAACTTGCTATCAATATAGGTTGTTTCAGATAATTGCAAGCAAATAATGTGAAATTGTTAGAAATTGGACTGTATACATATATCGGATTATTGGTCCGAAATGAGATACCTTTATAGTTGTTCGTGTCTAAATTGATTTGGAAACTCGGTATGCTTCGTTCGACTCGACAAAATGGACCTTTCATGGCCTGTTTTCAAATCGTATGCATTTTACACGAGTATTCTAATGTTCAAAGTGATTTCATTGAGTTTCGTTGCAGCAGGACTTCAATACAGAAAACGGGTATATAATAAATTTCATGATTTGTAATAATTCATGTGAACATGAGTTTAGTCATTATACACCTATGTTTTATAGATCGTTTTCAACAAGGAAGACTTGAAATTCTTCCGACATTTTAGATTGGAAACTTATGATGAAGATATTCATCGAACCCAATGGTAATTTACAGTAATTTTATGCGCACTTCTGCATTTCTTCGTCATTCATTATCCTTGCAGTGCTGTGTTGGTTTGGTACATATGCAAGCAGCAATCAATTATTTTTTATATATATTTTGTCCACAGTGCTCAAAATGATGATCTCAAAACCATCATTCCATTCTGCATACTTGGATTTATTTACTGCTTCACACACCCGTCCCCTTCATATGCCCGAACCGTTTTTCAGGTGTTCACAGCAGCAAGAATGCTACACAGCTTTGTCTGCGTTATTTACATCATACGTCAACCTGCCAGTGCTATTGCATGGTCGGTAGGAACAGTGATGAATATGTATATGTGTTTCAAAATTTTCTTTTATTTTATGTAGTTATTTTATGGAAAATAAAAAAAATATTTTCAGTGTCGAATCGAATCGCAAGTAGGGTGAGGTTTCAAGAGTGGACAGGGGGACAAAGGACTGGCGTGCCTCCATTGCATAATGATATCCGTTGGACATGAGGGTGTGGGTGTGTATAGTAGCCAAGGGGGCAAAATGTTTCCGAAGTTCTATGAAAAGGAGCCGAGGTGTACTAGTTCAAGAACAACCCAACTAGGCCCTGATGTTGAACTGATTCAGGTCTGGCTGGCATACGTATCCCGGAGGTCCAGCATACAGCGCTAAGGTCATCATATAAGCAATGCAATATAGTGGATGTCATTTTGACGGACTGTTTATTTGCGGTTCTGAGGAGAAGAAATTGAGAAGCCGGGAGTCAGCATGCACCACGGTTGAATTAAAGCATATTCCTATCCTCATACATACAAAAGCATACAAGGGCAAGAGTCGAAACTCACATTTCTCCGCGGATGAAAATGAAATGAGAAAGAAAGCATAATTTAAGAGTTAAATCAAATAGCTTTTGCTGTCATCTTCGGTCGAAGTGGCTTCGACTCCTTCCCTCCAAATGATTTTTAGAAGATTCGTCATCATTACGTATGCTCATGATTTTTTAAACTCTAGGAGCTGGCCACGGTCATGAAATCCATCACGCTCATGATGATCATGGACATTTACCTCATCACACCGATCATGATCACGGTCACTCAGCTAAACCTAGTCATGGTACACATCCACCAGATCATCCCCTTCATGCCACGACTACAACACATCCCCAAACCGGGCATCCGCTTCATCCAATTATTCGCCCTGACAATTCCGGTCCTGAAGTGGAGCGTTCAGTGAAATTTGCTACCAAGCCGGTAGCAGTAGATGATAAGCATGATTTGGAAATTTCAACAACGAAGGAGCGTCTCAAAAAGAAACATGTCGGAAATGACGACATTGATCTCAGAGGGCCACATGGAAAGCGTGTATTTTGTCGAAATCTTGACACCTCCCTCCACCCACTGAGCATTATCTTGTCCATAGTCGGTCGCTTTCCACTTGGGAGAAAACAATTGCCAGATGGCACCTTTGAGTATCACTCGAACTGTGCGTCAATGGGCCTTCTGTACTTTAATGTCATAACCTTAGTTTTTATCTACTCTTTCTCTGCTGGGATGTACAATGTGATAACGATTCTGCATGATGTTCCGCCTCAAATCGTGAAATCCGCGCTTGACCTCGAGAATTTCTACCACGAAAGACGCTATGACAAAGCTCTTATTCAGCGACATGCCATCCCGCTAATCATTGTCTTTGCAACGATCCTTCAGGGTTTATTATCATCCCTATTCTTTACCCAAAAGCATCAGTACCTTGCACACATCTTTAGTTTTATGAACAAGTAAATTGCATATATACATTTTATATTTTCAGTCTGATGTCTAGCGATCCGGTAACTTTTATTTGTATGCTAATAATGTATTGTTCTTTTAATTTTCTCCAGAGCTGCATATACCTTGCACATGGACCTTGCCGGGAAAGTCACTGATTTCTCCATGCAATCCACTGTCATTTACACTGTTGTAGCGTGTATACTGATCATGTCGGCTTGTTTCAAATTCGGCCCGATGTCCATCGGAATGCCAACAGTTTTTGGTTCTCTAATGTTACGTTTGTTTCTCGGATCACGAGTTTGGATGGAAGATGAGGGGATGATGAAAATGGTTCAAGTGGTCGGTGGAATTTTCCTTATAGCAATTTACACAGCGTCAATTTCCCCTATGCTTCTCTTCATCTACAAATGTAAGATTGTGAAAAATGCATTTGCCTGTTGGAATGGGCGAGCTTACTGTGCATTGTTGAGGGGCTTGGAACATGCCCAAACTGAAGAAGCGAGAACCACCTACAATTTACTTTTCAAAGATCATTGTAAGTAGCATTGCAGATTGTAACGGTTTGTACGGAAGCGATAAGTACAAAGTTTCCGAGGAGAATCATACGTATCATTGCAATTGCAGGCGTACTTTTGGATTTAGTGGATAGCATTGATCAAATGTATTCCTTCACTGTGGAGTCCTTCTTTGCCCTTCAGGTTTGATGACATGTTTCAGGTATTCTGCTTGTAAATGTAAGTATGTACAAAATGCTTGTGCTTCTCATTCTCCCTTTCGATATAGGTTCTCAGTTTCTTCTTTCAAATGTACTTTTTTGTCAAGTCTGGATCTCAAGGACATGGGTTCATTCCTGAAGATTACTTATTCTCTGGAGACAATACTAGCAATAGTATGACACAATCGTATCCTGCTACAAACTTATACTCTTCATCATTGCACTTTATATAATTTAGAGAATATTTGATTGCCTTTTGCGTCCTAGGGATTTATACATATGTTCGACCCTATGACTGGATTCCTGCATTAGTAATACTTTTCACAACGGCAATCCTCCTCTTATCAGTAGGAAGGACTGCCGCCCATGTCGCTGAAGAGGCGGAAGCTGGGTTCGAAATACTCCGTAGAAAAGGAATGATGGGGAGGAAGACAGATCAAGAGCTCGAATTCGCATTTAGTATGTACTACAGCTTTCACTCGTATAGAAAGATAGAAATTTCCGGCGCTGGATATCTTTACTACAACAAAATGTAATTATGACGCGTATAAATTCTTATATACATGTACTTAATTGTAAACACTGTATAAATGCTTTTAACCATGGGTCTTTATATAAGTGCAGGTTCCTCATACAACTTTTTTCTGTAAGTCTCTTTTGTTTCATGCTTCTGATTCAATTTCATCCTATATTGGACTACAAACACAGCCCAACAGAAAATATTACGATTGCCAAATTCATGAGGAAAGTTGAAGGCACAGTGGAAGATTCAGAAGATTGGACTTGGATGGATGGCCATTTGTGGAAATTTATGGAACCTTGATTGAGCCAGGGTGGAACAGGTTCGTTCGATGCATGAAAAATGTTAGTGTGCAGCAATTTGCAATCGCATGTAATCAAAATCAAAACACGATAATTCCAGTTGCATTCATACGTATATACTACTTAATGAAGAATCTGAAAAGCAATTAAACTAAATATTGCTAATAAACGTAATGACCCACAGATTTATTTTCGAATTCTGCATATATCATATTCTAAGTGACACGCTACATTCCGATAGCGGGGTTATTGTTAAATAGGTACACCCATTGATTTCCTACGTATATCTGCAGCGTTATATAATTGCGTTATGTATCAGACTTTCCAAGTTCATCTTATCAATTTAATTACTTAAGTCTAGTAACACCTGCACCTATCCGAGGTACAGTTTTTCGGAGGGTAGACCAAGCATTGATCCAAGCAATACACGTCAGACCCTTCTTGTTCCTTAAACGAACCCACAGCATCACAATTTTTCAAGCATCTACATTTGTCAGAGGGGCAGTTAGGTGGGAATCGAAGACAATTCTGCTGACACCAGTCATCCATATTGTCGTCACCACTGTAGAAGCCTCGGGCTTGGCAAACTTGCGATCTACAAAATAGCGTAAGAAATTAATTAACACTCGATCTGCATGAATTATTAACGAATAAGTATCCGCATAAGCTCGAACGGCTTACCTAAGCACAAACGGTATCATTTTCCCTTTCATACGAATTTGAGGAACAGGTTCAATTAAATTTGACTGGAATTTCGGTGGCCGTCCACCCGTATTTGACAATATTGCAATATCAGCACAGTTTTTGAATGTTTCTTGTGGCCCGCAGCCTGATGAAGTTTATCATTCAAAACAATAGCCAAAATGAACAATTTAATTAACTCATATCGTTAGATAAGGCTTGCAAAATTCAAGTTCAACATACCAACAGATTCCGTTCCGTTAGGGCAAGTGCCCCATGTATTAGCTGCAAATATTATTAGCTTCACAGTTTGTCACACCATATTTACCTGAATTCTAATTCTAATATGATTTAACTCAAATCAATGATATACACTTCAATGGGTTATCGAGAGATACCTGCTATATAAGTCCACTGTAGAATGCAGTGTGTACAACTTGTGAACGAAGGTAGTTTTACTTTCATATAAAACGTTTTTCTCTTCTCTGGAGACATGATTGTGTACTTCTCCGCGAGTAACCCGGTCGCATCATACAGTTTCAAGCGATTGCTTTAAAGTAACATTTTATGAGTGCCATTACTTCAATATATAAAAGCTTGAATCTGGTCAGGATCATTGACGAAAATTAGAAATTTTTTAAGCTAACCTGTCCAAGCATTCTTGAGTTACTTCTTGAGAGGGATCTTTCAGTGGACATAGTTTGAATTCAAATGTACCTTGATGATTTGCAGTAAGTTCGATTTCCACATCGAATATCTTGGATGCAATTCAAAATCCGATGATTTAAAACTTAAGTTTATAATTATCAACCCGCTGAAAATGCATTTTACAGTAATGAAATCAAAGACACCGAGAACAATTTCTCTTACCTGTCCAGGTGAATACCTTCCGACAATAATTCCTCTAGCATATTCGCCCCCTGACTCATGTGAGCGAGGTGTTGGATCAGCGTAATTATCCCCACAAACTCCGCACTTGCCATGATTTTGGTTAATCATAACTTGAAAAATTAGAATTTTTTAGTTCTAACGTTAAAAAGCTGAAGTTTTTAAAGGTTGTAGGTGCTAAATGATAAAATGGGATTTATAATTAGTCAAAACTGGAACAGCTTCTTCTTTTACCTGCAGCTCCACCACACCAAAGCTGATTATCATCGTAGTTGACGGGGGTTGGATAGCCGAATCTCCACATGCAATTTC